>JBAMCJ010003622.1:0-113409 GCA_037075205.1 Drosophila prostipennis | reverse complement strand
TGGTTTTTGCTTGTGCTACTTTTCGGACAAATGTTGTTGGTTCATGTGATTAACGTAAATGAGCAACAGTCTCAGGTTAGCCTCTTAAAAATTATATTGCAAATTCCTTCCTTTTGTCGAGCCTCCAAAGATCGTGTAAAAATATTTAGCTAGCTACGAAATTTCAAAAGTCTTCTTCAAAAAAATCATTTAAATTATATGTGATAACAAATCTGCCAAAGTAAAAGTATTGTGCATAAGGTTTAATTTTATTATTATTTTTTAATTTTCAAGCGGAATTTAATAACGTATGTATTATATATCAAGGCCATTGGCTGTTTAACGCCAATTTGAACAGCCAATTGTGTTCGAAATGAAGTACAATGGGACGGTAACGACAGTAAAACAGAAACTGCAGCCTTTGGTGGCAATCCCTTTGTCTAAAATGGATATTCAGATGGATAACCAAAGACTGCTTGACAATGTTAGTATTTCCATCATTTTGCGTATGATGGCTAACAATCCTTCAATATCGAAATTGTCCCTATTCAACGGAAACACGTTCGTGGCCGACCTTAAGCTTGTTGAAAATTTGGACGAATTGACACATTTCCGAGGATCTCGGGCTTTTTTTGCGTCGATAGTATCTTCCAGTTCCAACTTGTATTTTGCCCACCCTACAAGTGTATCACTATTTTAAAACACTTTTAACTGGTGCGCTGCTCGTTCGTGATTCCGATGGTTAACGAAGAGATGCATTTGGCCTTATAGAAAAGTGTAATGCCCGCCTCGACACCAGGAAATGATGTGTTGTGCGAAAGACCCTTTTGGAAACCTGCCCGGAGGACTATGCTTCGAAAGTAATTTACAAAGCATCCGATAACTATGAGATTGTCGTTTACATGGACCAGGCGTCTAGGGATTACATCCTCAACAAGTGCGGGAAAATAAGTATATTGTGTGGCAACTGCCAGTGGACTGGATTGCCAAGCTGCCACATGGTTAGCAGTACCTCCTAAATTTTAAAAACAATTTTTTTGGAGTGCCTATTTCTACAAAATTCATTCTACCGCTGGATTTGTAACAGTTCATAACAACTATTTTTCAAGTATTCAGTTTTGTAGAACTTTTTAAATTTGTGTAGTGCTTTTACAATTTTGGTTTTTGCTTGAGCTAAAACAGAACTTAACCGATAAGTGGTGTGTTGTAGACCGCTCCCCACTAGATCCATGTGACAGTGAGCACTAGCCGGTCACCGAGCTATGCGATAATGAAGTTCTGGAGCTATACATCGATGAGGAGAGTAAAAACCGAATACCGAAAAACTGTTCGAAGGTCAAATACTCCTTTTGGCAACTAAAATTTCACTTTGATTGTTAGTTTATCTCAAAATTCTTTGTCAACTTTCGATATTCAAAATTTTTGAACTTTTTCCGATTTGTCTCTCAACGATATAAAACTTTGTGCCAGCGAAGGCTAATTTTTAGCGGTCTATACCCAGACTGTTTAACTTGACTAGTCATTTTAAAGTTCTGAAGCTATACATCGACGAGGAGAGTAAAAACCGAATATCGAAAAACTGTTCGAAGTTAAAATACTCCTTTTGGCAACTAAAATTTCACTTTGGTTGTTAGTTTATCTCTCAACGATATAGAACTTTGTGCCAGCGAAGGCTAATTTTTAGCGGTCTATACCCAGACTGTTTAACTTGGCTAGTCATTTTAAAGTTCTGAAGCTATACATCGACGAGGAGAGTAAAAACCGAATATCGAAAAACTGTTCGAAGTTAAAATACTCCTTTTGGCAACTAAAATTTCACTTTGATTGTTAGTTTATTTCTCAACGATATAGAACTTTGTGCCAGCGAAGGCTAATTTTTAGAGGTCTATACCCAGACTGTTTAACTTGGCTAGTCATTTTAAAGTTCTGAAGCTATACATCGACGAGGAGAGTAAAAACCGAATATCGAAAAACTGTTCGAAGTTAAAATACTCCTTTTGGCAACTAAAATTTCACTTTGATTGTTAGTTTATCTCTCAACGATATAGAACTTTGTGCCAGCGAAGGCTAATTTTTAGCGGTCTATACCCAGACTGTTTAACTTGGCTAGTCATTTTAAAGTTCTGAAGCTATACATCGACAAGGAGAGTAAAAACCGAATATCGAAAAACTGTTCGAAGTTAAAATACTCCTTTTGGCAACTAAAATTTCACTTTGATTGTTAGTTTATCTCTCAACGATATAGAACTTTGTGCCAGCGAAGGCTAATTTTTAGCGGTCTATACCCAGACTGTTTAACTTGGCTAGTCATTTTAAAGTTCTGAAGCTATACATCGACGAGGAGAGTAAAAACCGAATATCGAAAAACTGTTCGAAGTTAAAATACTCTTTTTGGCAACTAAAATTTCACTTTGATTGTTAGTTTATCTCAAAATTCTTTGTCAACTTTCGATATTCAAATGCCTGCCTTGACACAAAGAATATAGTATATATATTAAAAAGGGTCCAGTGTAAATAAAATTAAAAAAGAATATAGATAATAAACACTACATATACATATTTAATTTAAATTTAAATAATAAATAAAAATTGAAGACTGCCGAGAACTCGACCTTTCCGCACCAAGTGCAGGATGAAATGTGAGTCCTGCCCGTCGTATGACCGTTTGCGATATTGGAGGTATTTTCCTGGCATCTCTCTAGTATAATTCTGGTATTCACTCGAATGTACCGAAAAATACCCCAGAAACGGTCCGTCCAAAATGTCAGCTGCTGGACGCAGCTAGGCTAGCAAAGACACCTTCGTGGATTGTGCAATAGCTAAAATGTCAAACTTGTACCCAAAACAAATTTGTATTTTGGTCATAAAAATGGAAATAATGATCCAAATATGGTGTGTCCTCGTTATCAAATTCTCAAACCTGAAATTTTTTAAATTTTGCCATTTTTCGCAAAAAATCATGATGGTACCCCTTATCAAAAATGCGAAAATTGGATCAAAAATAAATTTCCCAGAAAATGATGGGGATCGTTAGTTTAGGTTGTAAGCTGCTCGAAACAGTTAGCTGTGGGCCTTAAATTGCACAAATTACGATTGAAAAACCACGAATTAAGTGTTTTCTTGTCTAAAATTCGAATCCATATTTTCCACCCTAAAATATCAGTATTTTGGCTGTAACAATGGAAATAATCATCCAAATATGGAATGTCGTACCTTGATTTAATTTCCAATCCATTGGCATTCAAACCTAGACATTTTTATAAAAAATGTGAAAATTGGGTCAAATATTTATTTCTTTAAATCAGACGGAAAGTGCACTGATATTAATTATTTGGTTGTTTGCTGCTCAAAACAGCGCGCCTTTTTCATTTGGGACCATTTTTGTTCAAGTTACAGGGAAAAATCGATTAGAAAAAATTTCAATTTTTACCAAAAATCAAAATCCTTATTTTTCACCCAAAAAAAGTAGTATTTTGGTCATTAAAATGGAAATAATGATCCCAATATGTACAAAGCAAAGTTGAAATAAATAAAGTAGCAATTGCCCTGGTTGGTACTGGTCATACTTGTGCACGCACTTTCGGCACCAATCGAAAAAGTTGGCCGGAAACACGGAGAAAGAATGTACAAAACACGGAGAAAGTAGGTACAAAACAAAATTCCTATTAACTTACAAAAACAATCAAAATTTCGTATTCCTACAGATTCCTAAGGGCAGAAAGCTGCCCCCGCATGCAGTAAGGGAAGTTTCCAAGGAAACTAGAGCCGTTTTAAGCACCTTGTCGAACACCGTCCGCAAATTCGAGAACGGGAAATTCTTCCTGGGGTTCGTCGCGGACAAGTCCCACTGCTATGTGTACAGCCGCACGCTAACGATGCCAATTGTTTATGACTTGGAGCACTGGATGAGGAACTGGAAGCTTTCGGAAGGGGCTTTCGCTCCCAGAAGCCGGTTACCCGTTTGGCGGTTGATGTGCCGAACGTATTGCAGAAGGGACTTCTATCGCACTTTGAAGACCTTGGAGGAGGAAGCACGCCTATATTACCCAGAACCAGAACACTACCAGGCATATCAGGCGGTGGAGATACTCCCTTCATGGTAGACTGTATGGTAATAAAAGCAAAATATTTTATTTTTCGGTTCAAGTACTTTTTTGTATTTCAGGCTCCCATCATTCACCGATTCCTCAAGAAGATGATTTATAATCCCATAACGGAGCTAGGAACCTAAGCAATTATTTGCATTCATATGTCAGGCGTCTATTTGCCCCCTGTCATCATAGAAAGACAAACAGAAAAGCGAGCGGACAAAGATCTTCGATATTGAATTTAATTAAAAATGTTCATGACAACACGCCACAAAAATTCCTAAACGCATGCTAAGGTTTTTTTTATTTTTTTCACTTAATTATTTTTCCAAGAATAAAAAATAAAATAAAACAGAATTCCAGGTTAATCAGATATTTATGGCCGACATCGACCTGCTTCATTTCCAACCCCAGGAGCGATTGGGTTGTAGGAGGATTGCTCAGAGCTGCTGAGCTTTTTGTTCAGCCCGTTGGCAGAGGACGTGTGTCGGCCCTTCGCGTGCTTATCGGGCTGCCTATTTCTACAAAATTCATTCTACCGCTGGATTTGTAACAGTTCATAACAACTATTTTTCAAGTATTCAGTTTTGTAGAACTTTTTAAATTTGTGTAGTGCTTTTACAATTTTGGTTTTTGCTTGAGCTAAAACAGAACTTAACCGATAAGTGGTGTGTTGTAGACCGCTCCCCACTAGATCCATGTGACAGTGAGCACTAGCCGGTTACCGAGCTATGCGATAATGAAGTTCTGGAGGAGATTTGTCTCTCAACGATATAAAACTTTGTGCCAGCGAAGGCTAATTTTTAGCGGTCTATACCCAGACTGTTTAGCTTGACTAGTCATTTTAAAGTTCTGAAGCTATACATCGACGAGGAGAGTAAAAACCGAAAATCAAAAAACTGTTCGAAGTTAAAATACTCCTTTTGGCAACTAAAATTTCACTTTGATTGTTAGTTTATCTCAAAATTCTTTGTCAACTTTCGATATTCAAAATTTTTGAACTTTTTTCGATTTGTCTCTCAACGATATAAAACTTTGTGCCAGCGAAGGCTAATTTTTAGCGGTCTATACCCAGACTGTTTAACTTGACTAGTCATTTTAAAGTTCTGAAGCTATACATCGACGAGGAGAGTAAAAACCGAAAATCAAAAAACTGTTCGAAGTTAAAATACTCCTTTTGGCAACTAAAATTTCACTTTGATTGTTAGTTTATCTCAAAATTCTTTGTCAACTTTCGATATTCAAAATTTTTGAACTTTTTTCGATTTGTCTCTCAACGATATAAAACTTTGTGCCAGCGAAGGCTAATTTTTAGCGGTCTATACCCAGACTGTTTAACTTGACTAGTCATTTTAAAGTTCTGAAGCTATACATCGACGAGGAGAGTAAAAACCGAATATCGAAAAACTGTTCGAAGTTAAAATACTCCTTTTGGCAACTAAAATTTCACTTTGATTGTTAGTTTATCTCAAAATTCTTTGTCAACTTTCGATATTCAAAATTTTTGAACTTTTTTCGATTTGTCTCTCAACGATATAAAACTTTGTGCCAGCGAAGGCTAATTTTTAGCGGTCTATACCCAGACTGTTTAACTTGACTAGTCATTTTAAAGTTCTGAAGCTATACATCGACGAGGAGAGTAAAAACCGAATATCGAAAAACTGTTCGAAGTTAAAATACTCCTATTGGCAACTAAAATTTCACTTTGATTGTTAGTTTATCTCAAAATTCTTTGTCAACTTTCGATATTCAAAATTGTTGAACTTTTTTCGATTTGTCTCTCAACGATATAAAACTTTGTGCCAGCGAAGGCTAATTTTTAGCGGTCTATACCCAGACTGTTTAACTTGACTAGTCATTTTAAAGTTCTGAAGCTATACATCGACGAGGAGAGTAAAAACCGAATATCGAAAAACTGTTCGAAGTTAAAATACTCCTTTTGGCAACTAAAATTTCACTTTGATTGTTAGTTTATCTCAAAATTCTTTGTCAACTTTCGATATTCAAAATTGTTGAACTTTTTTCGATTTGTCTCTCAACAATATAAAACTTTGTGCCAGCGAAGGCTAATTTTTAGCGGTCTATACCCAGACTGTTTAACTTGACTAGTCATTTTAAAGTTCTGAAGCTATACATCGACGAGGAGAGTAAAAACCGAAAATCAAAAAACTGTTCGAAGTTAAAATACTCCTTTTGGCAACTAAAATTTCACTTTGATTGTTAGTTTATCTCAAAATTCTTTGTCAACTTTCGATATTCAAATGTCTGCCTCGACACCAAGAATATAGTATATATATTTAAAAGGGTCCAGTGTAAATAAAATTAAAAAAGAATATAGATAATAAGCACTACATATACATATTTAATTTAAATTTAAATAATAAATAAAAATTGAAGACTGCCGAGAACTCGACCTTTCCGCACCAAGTGCAGGATGAAATGTGAGTCCTGCCCGTCGTATGTCCGTTTGCGATATTGGAGGTATATTCCTGGCATCTCTCTAGTATTATTCTGGTATTCACTCGAATGTACCGAAAAATACCCCAGCAACGGTCCGTCCAAAATGTCAGCTGCTGGACGCAGCTAGGCTAGCAAAGACACCTTCGTGGATTGTGCAATAGCTAAAATGTCAAACTTGTACCCAAAACAAATTTGTATTTTGGTCATAAAAATGGAAATAATGATCCAAATATGGTGTGTCCTCGTTATCAAATTCTCAAACCTGAAATTTTTTAAATTTTGCCATTTTTCGCAAAAAATCATGATGGTACCCCTTATCAAAAATTCGAAAATTGGATCAAAAATAAATTTCCCAGAAAATGATGGGGATCGTTAGTTTAGGTTGTAAGCTGCTCGAAACAGTTAGCTGTGGGCCTTAAATTGCACAAATTACGATTGAAAAACCACGAAATAAGTGTTTTTTTGTCTAAAATTCGAATCCATATTTTCCACCCTAAAATATCAGTATTTTGGCTGTAACAATGGAAATAATCATCCAAATATGGAATGTCGTACCTTGATTTAATTTCCAATCGATTGGCATTCAAACCTAGACATTTTTATAAAAAATGTGAAAATTGGGTCAAATATTTATTTCTTTAAATCAGACGGAAAGTGCACTGATATTAATTATTTGGTTGTTTGCTGCTCAAAACAGCGCGCCTTTTTGATTTGGGACCATTTTTGTTCAAGTTACAGCAAAAAATCGATTAGAAAAAATTTCAATTTTTACCAAAAATCAAAATCCTTATTTTTCACCCAAAAAAAGTAGTATTTTGGTCATTAAAATGGAAATAATGATCCGAATATGTACAAAGCAAAGTTGAAATAAATAAAGTAGCAATTGCCCTGGTTGGTACTGGTCATACTTGTGCACGCACTTTCGGCACCAATCGAAAAAGTTGTAGGTACAAAACAAAATTCCTATTAACTTACAAAAACAATCAAAATTTCGTATTCCTACAGATTCCTAAGGGCAGAAAGCTGCCCCCGCATGCAGTAAGGGAAGTTTCCAAGGAAACTAGAGCCGTTTTAAGCACCTTGTCGAACACCGTCCGCAAATTCGAGAACGGGAAATTCTTCCTGGGGTTCGTCGCGGACAAGTCCCACTGCTATGTGTACAGCCGCACGCTAACGATGCCAATTGTTTATGACTTGGAGCACTGGATGAGGAACTGGAAGCTTTCGGAAGGGGCTTTTGCTCCCAGAAGCCGGTTACCCGTTTGGCGGTTGATGTGCCGAACGTATTGCAGAAGGGACTTCGATCGCACTTTGAAGACCTTGGAGGAGGAAGCACGCCTATATTACCCAGAACCAGAACACTACCAGGCATATCAGGCGGTGGAGATACTCCCTTCATGGTAGACTGTATGGTAATAAAAGCAAAATATTTTATTTTTCGGTTCAAGTACTTTTTTGTATTTCAGGCTCCCATCATTCACCGATTCCTCAAGAAGATGATTTATAATCCCATAACGGAGCTAGGAACCTAAGCAATTATTTGCATTCATATGTCAGGCGTCTATTTGCCCCCTGTCATCATAGAAAGACAAACAGAAAAGCGAGCGGACAAATTTCTTCGATATTGAATTTAATTAAAAATGTTCATGACAACACGCCACAAAAATTCCTCAACGCATGCTAAGGATTTTTTTTATTTTTTCACTTAATTATTTTTCCAAGAATAAAAAATAAAATAAAACAGAATTCCAGGTTAATCAGATATTTATGGCCGACATCGACCTGCTTCATTTCCAACCCCAGGAGCGATTGGGTTGTAGGAGGATTGCTCAGAGCTGCTGAGCTTTTTGTTCAGCCCGTTGGCAGAGGACGTGTGTCGGCCCTTCGCGTGCTTATCGGGCTGCCTATTTCTACAAAATTCATTCTACCGCTGGATTTGTAACAGTTCATAACAACTATTTTTCAAGTATTCAGTTTTGTAGAACTTTTTAAATTTGTGTAGTGTTTTTACAATTTTGGTTTTTGCTTGAGCTAAAACAGAACTTAACCGATAAGTGGTGTGTTGTAGACCGCTCCCCACTAGATCCATGTGACAGTGAGCACTAGCCGGTCACCGAGCTATGCGATAATGAAGTTCTGGAGCTATACATCGATGAGGAGAGTAAAAACCGAATATCGAAAAACTGTTCGAAGTTAAAATACTCCTTTTGGCAACTAAAATTTCACCTTGATTGTTAGTTTATCTCAAAATTCTTTGTCAACTTTCGATATTCAAAATTTTTGAACTTTTTTCGATTTGTCTCTCAACGATATAAAACTTTGTGCCAGCGAAGGCTAATTTTTAGCGGTCTATACCCAGACTGTTTAACTTGACTAGTCATTTTAAAGTTCTGAAGCTATACATCGACGAGGAGAGTAAAAACCGAAAATCAAAAAACTGTTCGAAGTTAAAATACTCCTTTTGGCAACTAAAATTTCACTTTGATTGTTAGTTTATCTCAAAATTCTTTGTCAACTTTCGATATTCAAAATTTTTGAACTTTTTTCGATTTGTCTCTCAACGATATAAAACTTTGTGCCAGCGAAGGCTAATTTTTAGCGGTCTATACCCAGACTGTTTAACTTGACTAGTCATTTTAAAGTTCTGAAGCTATACATCGACGAGGAGAGTAAAAACCGAAAATCAAAAAACTGTTCGAAGTTAAAATACTCCTTTTGGCAACTAAAATTTCACTTTGATTGTTAGTTTATCTCAAAATTCTTTGTCAACTTTCGATATTCAAAATTTTTGAACTTTTTTCGATTTGTCTCTCAACGATATAAAACTTTGTGCCAGCGAAGGCTAATTTTTAGCGGTCTATACCCAGACTGTTTAACTTGACTAGTCATTTTAAAGTTCTGAAGCTATACATCGACGAGGAGAGTAAAAACCGAATATCGAAAAACTGTTCGAAGTTAAAATACTCCTTTTGGCAACTAAAATTTCACTTTGATTGTTAGTTTATCTCAAAATTCTTTGTCAACTTTCGATATTCAAAATTGTTGAACTTTTTTCGATTTGTCTCTCAACGATATAAAACTTTGTGCCAGCGAAGGCTAATTTTTAGCGGTCTATACCCAGACTGTTTAACTTGACTAGTCATTTTAAAGTTCTGAAGCTATACATCGACGAGGAGAGTAAAAACCGAAAATCAAAAAACTGTTCGAAGTTAAAATACTCCTTTTGGCAACTAAAATTTCACTTTGATTGTTAGTTTATCTCAAAATTCTTTGTCAACTTTCGATATTCAAAATTTTTGAACTTTTTTCGATTTGTCTCTCAACGATATAAAACTTTGTGCCAGCGAAGGCTAATTTTTAGCGGTCTATACCCAGACTGTTTAACTTGACTAGTCATTTTAAAGTTCTGAAGCTATACATCGACGAGGAGAGTAAAAACCGAATATCGAAAAACTGTTCGAAGTTAAAATACTCCTTTTGGCAACTAAAATTTCACTTTGATTGTTAGTTTATCTCAAAATTCTTTGTCAACTTTCGATATTCAAAATTTTTGAACTTTTTTCGATTTGTCTCTCAACGATATAAAACTTTGTGCCAGCGAAGGCTAATTTTTAGCGGTCTATACCCAGACTGTTTAACTTGACTAGTCATTTTAAAGTTCTGAAGCTATACATCGACGAGGAGAGTAAAAACCGAATATCGAAAAACTGTTCGAAGTTAAAATACTCCTATTGGCAACTAAAATTTCACTTTGATTGTTAGTTTATCTCAAAATTCTTTGTCAACTTTCGATATTCAAAATTGTTGAACTTTTTTCGATTTGTCTCTCAACGATATAAAACTTTGTGCCAGCGAAGGCTAATTTTTAGCGGTCTATACCCAGACTGTTTAACTTGACTAGTCATTTTAAAGTTCTGAAGCTATACATCGACGAGGAGAGTAAAAACCGAATATCGAAAAACTGTTCGAAGTTAAAATACTCCTTTTGGCAACTAAAATTTCACTTTGATTGTTAGTTTATCTCAAAATTCTTTGTCAACTTTCGATATTCAAAATTGTTGAACTTTTTTCGATTTGTCTCTCAACGATATAAAACTTTGTGCCAGCGAAGGCTAATTTTTAGCGGTCTATACCCAGACTGTTTAACTTGACTAGTCATTTTAAAGTTCTGAAGCTATACATCGACGAGGAGAGTAAAAACCGAATATCGAAAAACTGTTCGAAGTTAAAATACTCCTTTTGGCAACTAAAATTTCACTTTGATTGTTAGTTTATCTCAAAATTCTTTGTCAACTTTCGATATTCAAAATTGTTGAACTTTTTTCGATTTGTCTCTCAACGATATAAAACTTTGTGCCAGCGAAGGCTAATTTTTAGCGGTCTATACCCAGACTGTTTAACTTGGCTAGTCATTTTAAAGTTCTGAAGCTATACATCGACGAGGAGAGTAAAAACCGAATATCGAAAAACTGTTCGAAGTTAAAATACTCCTTTTGGCAACTAAAATTTCACTTTGATTGTTAGTTTATCTCAAAATTCTTTGTCAACTTTCGATATTCAAATGCCTGCCTTGACACAAAGAATATAGTATATATATTAAAAAGGGTCCAGTGTAAATAAAATTAAAAAAGAATATAGATAATAAACACTACATATACATATTTAATTTAAATTTAAATAATAAATAAAAATTGAAGACTGCCGAGAACTCGACCTTTCCGCACCAAGTGCAGGATGAAATGTGAGTCCTGCCCGTCGTATGACCGTTTGCGATATTGGAGGTATTTTCCTGGCATCTCTCTAGTATAATTCTGGTATTCACTCGAATGTACCGAAAAATACCCCAGAAACGGTCCGTCCAAAATGTCAGCTGCTGGACGCAGCTAGGCTAGCAAAGACACCTTCGTGGATTGTGCAATAGCTAAAATGTCAAACTTGTACCCAAAACAAATTTGTATTTTGGTCATAAAAATGGAAATAATGATCCAAATATGGTGTGTCCTCGTTATCAAATTCTCAAACCTGAAATTTTTTAAATTTTGCCATTTTTCGCAAAAAATCATGATGGTACCCCTTATCAAAAATGCGAAAATTGGATCAAAAATAAATTTCCCAGAAAATGATGGGGATCGTTAGTTTAGGTTGTAAGCTGCTCGAAACAGTTAGCTGTGGGCCTTAAATTGCACAAATTACGATTGAAAAACCACGAATTAAGTGTTTTCTTGTCTAAAATTCGAATCCATATTTTCCACCCTAAAATATCAGTATTTTGGCTGTAACAATGGAAATAATCATCCAAATATGGAATGTCGTACCTTGATTTAATTTCCAATCCATTGGCATTCAAACCTAGACATTTTTATAAAAAATGTGAAAATTGGGTCAAATATTTATTTCTTTAAATCAGACGGAAAGTGCACTGATATTAATTATTTGGTTGTTTGCTGCTCAAAACAGCGCGCCTTTTTGATTTGGGACCATTTTTGTTCAAGTTACAGGAAAAAATCGATTAGAAAAAATTTCAATTTTTACCAAAAATCAAAATCCTTATTTTTCACCCAAAAAAAGTAGTATTTTGGTCATTAAAATGGAAATAATGATCCCAATATGTACAAAGCAAAGTTGAAATAAATAAAGTAGCAATTGCCCTGGTTGGTACTGGTCATACTTGTGCACGCACTTTCGGCACCAATCGAAAAAGTTGGCCGGAAACACGGAGAAAGAATGTACAAAACACGGAGAAAGTAGGTACAAAACAAAATTCCTATTAACTTACAAAAACAATCAAAATTTCGTATTCCTACAGATTCCTAAGGGCAGAAAGCTGCCCCCGCATGCAGTAAGGGAAGTTTCCAAGGAAACTAGAGCCGTTTTAAGCACCTTGTCGAACACCGTCCGCAAATTCGAGAACGGGAAATTCTTCCTGGGGTTCGTCGCGGACAAGTCCCACTGCTATGTGTACAGCCGCACGCTAACGATGCCAATTGTTTATGACTTGGAGCACTGGATGAGGAACTGGAAGCTTTCGGAAGGGGCTTTCGCTCCCAGAAGCCGGTTACCCGTTTGGCGGTTGATGTGCCGAACGTATTGCAGAAGGGACTTCTATCGCACTTTGAAGACCTTGGAGGAGGAAGCACGCCTATATTACCCAGAACCAGAACACTACCAGGCATATCAGGCGGTGGAGATACTCCCTTCATGGTAGACTGTATGGTAATAAAAGCAAAATATTTTATTTTTCGGTTCAAGTACTTTTTTGTATTTCAGGCTCCCATCATTCACCGATTCCTCAAGAAGATGATTTATAATCCCATAACGGAGCTAGGAACCTAAGCAATTATTTGCATTCATATGTCAGGCGTCTATTTGCCCCCTGTCATCATAGAAAGACAAACAGAAAAGCGAGCGGACAAAGATCTTCGATATTGAATTTAATTAAAAATGTTCATGACAACACGCCACAAAAATTCCTCAACGCATGCTAAGGATTTTTTTTATTTTTTCCAATCACTTAATTATTTTTCCAAGAATAAAAAATAAAATAAAACAGAATTCCAGGTTAATCAGATATTTATGGCCGACATCGACCTGCTTCATTTCCAACCCCAGGAGCGATTGGGTTGTAGGAGGATTGCTCAGAGCTGCTGAGCTTTTTGTTCAGCCCGTTGGCAGAGGACGTGTGTCGGCCCTTCGCGTGCCTATCGGGCTGCCTATTTCTACAAAATTCATTCTACCGCTGGATTTGTAACAGTTCATAACAACTATTTTTCAAGTATTCAGTTTTGTAGAACTTTTTAAATTTGTGTAGTGCTTTTAAAATTTTGGTTTTTGCTTGAGCTAAAACAGAACTTAACCGATAAGTGGTGTGTTGTAGACCGCTCCCCACTAGATCCATGTGACAGTGAGCACTAGCCGGTCACCGAGCTATGCGATAATGAAGTTC
This sequence comes from Drosophila prostipennis, assembly GCA_037075205.1. Taxonomy (NCBI): domain Eukaryota; kingdom Metazoa; phylum Arthropoda; class Insecta; order Diptera; family Drosophilidae; genus Drosophila; species Drosophila prostipennis. The sequence goes on along the minus strand of JBAMCJ010003622.1, from coordinate 99,939 downwards.
TGGAGCTATACATCGATGAGGAGAGTAAAAACCGAATATCGAAAAACTGTTCGAAGTTAAAATACTCCTTTTGGCAACTAAAATTTCACTTTGATTGTTAGTTTATCTCAAAATTCTTTGCAACTTTCGATATTCAAAATTTTTGAACTTTTTTCGATTTGTCTCTCAACGATATAAAACTTTGTGCCAGCGAAGGCTAATTTTTAGCGGTCTATACCCAGACTGTTTAACTTGACTAGTCATTTTAAAGTTCTGAAGCTATACATCGACGAGGAGAGTAAAAACCGAAAATCAAAAAACTGTTCGAAGTTAAAATACTCCTTTTGGCAACTAAAATTTCACTTTGATTGTTAGTTTATCTCAAAATTCTTTGTCAACTTTCGATATTCAAAATTGTTGAACTTTTTTCGATTTTCTCTCAACGATATAAAACTTTGTGCCAGCGAAGGCTAATTTTTAGCGGTCTATACCCAGACTGTTTAACTTGACTAGTCATTTTAAAGTTCTGAAGCTATACATCGACGAGGAGAGTAAAAACCGAATATCGAAAAACTGTTCGAAGTTAAAATACTCCTTTTGGCAACTAAAATTTCACTTTGATTGTTAGTTTATCTCAAAATTCTGTGTCTGTCTGTCTGTCTGTCTGTCTGTCTGTCTGTCTGTCTGTCTGTCTGTCTGTCTGTCTGTCTGTCTGTCTGTCTGTCTGTCTGTCTGTCTGTCTGTCTGTCTGTCTGTCTGTCTGTCTGTCTGTCTGTCTGTCTGTCTGTCTGTCTGTCTGTCTGTCTGTCTGTCTGTCTGTCTGTCTGTCTGTCTGTCTGTCTGTCTGTCTGTCTGTCTGTCTGTCTGTCTGTCTGTCTGTCTGTCTGTCTGTCTGTCTGTCTGTCTGTCTGTCTGTCTGTCTGTCTGTCTGTCTGTCTGTCTGTCTGTCTGTCTGTCTGTCTGTCTGTCTGTCTGTCTGTCTGTCTGTCTGTCTGTCTGTCTGTCTGTCTGTCTGTCTGTCTGTCTGTCTGTCTGTCTGTCTGTCTGTCTGTCTGTCTGTCTGTCTGTCTGTCTGTCTGTCTGTCTGTCTGTCTGTCTGTCTGTCTGTCTGTCTGTCTGTCTGTCTGTCTGTCTGTCTGTCTGTCTGTCTGTCTGTCTGTCTGTCTGTCTGTCTGTCTGTCTGTCTGTCTGTCTGTCTGTCTGTCTGTCTGTCTGTCTGTCTGTCTGTCTGTCTGTCTGTCTGTCTGTCTGTCTGTCTGTCTGTCTGTCTGTCTGTCTGTCTGTCTGTCTGTCTGTCTGTCTGTCTGTCTGTCTGTCTGTCTGTCTGTCTGTCTGTCTGTCTGTCTGTCTGTCTGTCTGTCTGTCTGTTATATTATATAATATTACAAAATGTTGAGCCGACCTGGGTCGCATGCTTTAAATTTGCTGTTAGCATGGCGATATGTATGCCCGCAACTCCTAAAAGCAGTCTTCCATTGGTTTTTAGGGTTTTCCTTCCATTTATAATTTGTTATTGGCACACCGCTTCTGCACGAACACAGCCAAAGATCAAATTTCCTATTCTTTTCATCCGCAAAATCTGGTATTATTTTGGTATTTCCTTACCATTTCCTTAGCTCAACTGAGTACCGCGGTTGGAAAAGTCCCAGCTAAAAAAAAAACTATTATCAGTGAATTATCTGTCTGTCTGTCTGTCTATCCCTTAAGTACGGGGATTTAGAATCCCTCAAAAAAGACGTCTGTGACACTGAGACTGGCTTTTAGGGAAGAAAGGATCTTTGTGACACCCCTGATAACAACAAATGTTTTCTGAGTTTCGGCTTCAAAAAATTCTGTAAAGGTCTCGCTGTAGGAAACTAGAGGTGGACGGAAGTGAGCACCTGAGTCTTTAATATTTGCAATCCGATAAGCGATTATTTTGGCCTATCGTCGGCGATCCCCCTCTAGGGAACACGAAGCAGCTTATGCAAGATTCTAGTCTGGATTTGACACAGTCTGGACATGTTTCTTATCCAGTCGGGGACTGTACTGCATTATTCATTGTTATATTTTGGTAATGGTAAATGCGAATAGTGACTAGCGCATTAAATTATAAGTATTATACTTGTAGCGTTAGGAAGAAGATATAAATAAATAAACTGGGTGTTCTTCAAAAGATCCGATCGGTGGAGAAATAACAAACAATCTCTAATAGAACGATGTCTTTCATTTATTTTCATTTTAATTTTAATTTATTTTCCGACGATTAGCACATTGGAATCGAATGGTGCTACTGCGGTGTAGTCACTGAATTTTAGATCCCTGACATCGCATTGTTCCATTACTCGAGATATGCGGGCAATCAGCGCCGTAGGATCCACATCCTCGCACTTGTTCATGTTGCTAATGACCACTCCGTAGCGCCTGTTCTCCGGCATTGTCCTAGCGTAAGGCGGTCGGTTATCCGGCTTGCCGCACTTATGCTGCCGGCAGCAGTCCCTCTGCTTGTCCTTACACGCTGGATTGTCTTGGGAGAATCCGCTTGTGCCCTGATCCTCCTCCTCCTCGTCTGTGGTCGTGGTGGAGCTCGCCTCCATCTTAAAGCTTCCCGTCGCCAGCAAGGCTAAATTGGATTTCAATTGGTCTCGGAGCTGCTTTTGCGAAATCGTTATTTTCAGCGGAACCGTTGAGTCCTTCACCGTATGGCTGAAGAATTTGTACGGGACACATTTATTAAATCAAAAAATTTCTACAGGCATTTCAGGAACCGATTAACAATTAAAAAGCAGCATTTAACCATTTAAAGTACAGGCATTGAAGTTGTTTAGAATATCGAAGCAAATATACTTTCTAGAATCAGAAGCACCGGCTTTTCTGCTTCGCAAATATACGATCCACCACACTCCACTTATCAGTTACCAGTAATGGGTTTTGCATCTCTAGCAAATTAAACCCCGAGCACAAGGACTTGCACGAGTTTTTATACAAATGCATCACAAATGTTCACCGAATGAGGTAAAACAACTTAATAAAGGTCTGGGAAAGAGTCTTTGAATTGTGCTTCAGTATCTACGGCATTGGTTACCCAATCCGCTGTCTCGTCATCCTCGCAGACTATTAGGAGATTCATCTTGAATTGTATCATGGAACTTCCATGATGGAAGTGCTGTCACTGAACTCAATGTCCCGGACATCACATTCTTCTAATAGTTTACTTATGTAAGAAAGCAGCGCCTTTTGGTCTACATCCTCGCATTTGTTCATGTTGCTGATTACCAACCCATACCGGCGGTCCTCAGGCAATGTATTTGCTTGCGGTTGTGCTCTTGCTTGAGTTCCTGATTCAAAACATTTACATACGTTATTGCAATAACAAATCCGATCGTCTTGCTGAAATGCTTTGCATTTTATCGTCAGCAGAGACAATTAGAAACGCCGTATCTTTAAGTTTTTCAACTGAATAATGTAGGCAACAAAAAATAACCAATTAATAGATACAGAACAAGCAAGGGAAACAGTGCTGCATCAAGGGCAAACCTCAGAGCAAATTGCCATTACAGGTTTTGTCTTTTGTAACATACAACGTGTAGAAATTCTCGAAAAGCCGATGGTTTTAATGAGAGAGAATAGCGGCTCGAATGCACTTTATAGATTTAAAATTCGCGTGCTCGTAGTAGTGAAACTAGTGGAAAATAGGTTTGAAACAGGGAAATTAGAAAAATAAATAAATTCAGAAGCAGAATTTAAGAAAGTGAGAATAGTTGAGATAGAGTACAGGCATTTTAAGTTCGGACAACGAATTGGGGAGACTGTGGTGTTGTTAGTCTCCCATTTCCTCACCTTGCCATGATCGCCTTTCGCGAAGCCTACAACTGGCGAACCCTTGAATCCGTTGGATTCCTACATTTTCAGTGACTTTAGGTTCGCCATGGCTTCCAAATATAACTCTTTAGTATTGGTTCATAGTTACACTTTTATTCTTGGTATTCATGTTTCAGTAAATTCAAAATAAACGAAAAATAAATTCTTTTGAAAGTACGATCGAAAAATATTTAATAAGTATTATTAATGCAGTTTATTATTGCGATAAGTGGCAGAAAGATTCCTAAAAAAAACTGCTGTGGAAGTAAAACAAGATGGTTGTAAACAAGAAAATATAGTAAATAATGTAATATAGTTCAATCATAAGTAATATAAAGGTTAATAATAAGATATTAAGAAAATGAGTTATATAAAGGAATGGGCAATGCTGTTAAAATTGGATGGATTTTATAATTATTATATTAAGTATTAATATAAATTTTATAAGTTTATTGTATTATTATCAAGATAAATAACACTATGCAGCATCAACAAGAGAACGCTATAGTCGGGTTGGGGTCCCGACTATCTAATACCCGTCACTCAGCTAAAGGGAGTGCGAACGCTGTAGTCGGGTTGGTGTCCCGACTATCTAATAATCGTAACTCAGCTAAAGGGAGTGCGAGGGAGATGGAGATAAAATTTGATCAGGCCTAACTTTTTAACGAATGGTCCGATTTAAAAAATTTCTTCTACATTTCGATAGGTATTGATAAACACAACAAAACTGCATTCCTACTTTTCCGAAATATTCAAATTTTTAAAATCGTATACGAACTATTGTGGGCGTTAGAGGGGGCGTGGCACCTTTTTGAAATAAACTTGCGCTGCGTAGGAACTCGTAGAATCTGTATGCAAAATGCCAATCTTCTAGCTTTTATAGTTTCCGAGATCTCAGCGTTCATCCGGACGGACAGACGGACAGACAGACATGGCTAGATCGACTCGGCTAGTGATGCTGATTAAGAATATATATACTTTATAGGGTCGGAAAAGCTTCCTTCTACCTGTTACATACAATATACCCTTTTACTCTACGAGTAACGGGTATAAATATTAGCCCAGAGTAATGGGAATGTTCCATTTAATCACAGGCATACAACGACAAAATGCAATTTAATTACCTACGCCGAAATTAATTATATTTGAATACTCGTATATTCATCACTCAGAAAAATTGTTAAAAGCAGCACCGCATTATATTTAAATAAGCTAAAAGTAATAATTTGAAACTAATAATACAGTGGCCGTTTACTTTAAATGGAAATGTTAATTTGCCATTATTTCTCAACGTGTAGTACCAATATGAATAAATATAAACGTACACTCAGGGAAAAAATTGTTCTGATTGTGTCTGAAAACGTGTCTGTTTGAGTCTCAAAAATAGCTTTATACCGTTTGGTATCATTATAAGAATTTATGGTATTATTTTAAGAACGGATTTTTAGGACCGCTGTTCTTACTTTAAGTACGAAACGTACTTAAATTTATATTTATTTTTAGTAAAAAAATAAATTTTTTTTAGTGCTTCTGTAAGCGTTCTGCCATGGAAGGAAATAATAAGGACATGGCCCAGGGGCCAGGGTGCTGGATTCTGGTACTATTTTGTGTTTGGGGGTACGAGGTTCAATTCCCGCTCACAACACAACTAATTTTTTTTTTTTGTAATTAGAAATTAACAACTTAACTTTTTTAATACATTTTTGTTCTTAAAGTTATAAAGGAAATGTTAATTGAAATACATTTGAAAAACTTTTCACTTACTTTGACTTATTCGGTTTTTGAACCGGGGTCCTCTCGCATCAGAGGCAGACGCCTTACCAACTGGGCCATCGCACCATGTCACGCGCGCGTGCATAAGTTCAACTTAAATCTAAATTTACTGGTCTTAAATCAATACCCTTTGGTATCAATATAAGAATATGGTCTTAAAAAAATAAAAGAACAAAACGGTAGTAATGTAAGAAATTCGGTCTTAGATTTTTTCGGTCTTTTTTTTCTGGGTGTATGTATATACAAGTATACACTAGCAAAAAAAGTAGTGCAAAAAAAACATTGGTTATCACTATAGTGATATTGTTGTAACAATTGTGATGCTCCATCGCCGAAAGATCTTTGGACAGGGATACACCTGAATATTTCCACTTGCGAATGCCATTTTTATACCCGTTACTCGTGGAGTAAAAGGGTATATTGTATTCGTGCAAAAGTTGTAACAGCTAGAAGGAAGCATTTCCGACCCTATAAAGTATATATATTCTTGATCAGGGTCACTAGCCGGTCGATATAGCCATGTCCGTCTGTCCGTCCGTATGAACGCTGAGATCTCGGAAACTATAAAAGCTAGAAGATTGGCATTTTGAATGAAGATTCTAGGAGTTCCTACGCAGCGCAAGTTTGTTTGAAGAGGGTGCCATGCCCCCTCTATCGCCCTCAATCGCTTATATACGATTTTAAAAATTTAAATATTTCGGAAAAATAAAAATGCAGTTTTATTGTGTTTATCAATACCTATCGAAATGTAGATGAAATTTTTTAAATGGGACCATTCGTCAAAAAGTTATGCGTTTTCAAAATTTTATATCTCCATCTCCCATGCACTCCCTTTACCTGAGTAACGTGTATCTGATAGTCGGGGCACCCGACTTTAGCGTTCTCTCTTGTTTTTTATCAAATCTAGCGACTTTTAAAAAGAGAGAACGTTATATTCGAGTACTTCGACTACAAGATACCTGTTACTCAGCTAAAGGGAGTGCGAGTAAGATGGATATATGTACTAGTGTACTAGTGGCGTAAAAAGAGCGCCACGCCCACTCTAAAGCCCACAATCTCCTTAAAGGACTCACATCATCGCTCACATCTTTAAATTTATATATTAGTAGTTTAAATCAAAATTGAAACAGCCGCTAGTTGGAGCCATCAAAAATTTTAACACCCGTTAGATGGCGTCAGTAGCTTTGATGATTTCATATCTCCATTTCCGTCGCGCTTTGGCTGAGGAACAGGTATCTGATAGTTGAAGTTCTCTACGTTCTCTCCTGTTTCTTCTAAAAAATAAGAAATACGTTACCTCAAAAAATGCAATTATTTGTATTAAATATAGCTGAAGTAGATTCCGTAAGTGCACTTATTTTATTATGCCAGCGTGCTAAGGGAAAAAATTATAGAAACGATCCCCGACAACCGATACGATCGAACAACAGTGTATTGTACACAGACCACTATTTGATAAATCCCATTGTTGTAATCGGGACAAAAATCAGAAGCAACAAAAAGAGGTAGACAGACCGGTGCCATTAGGGGTTTAAAAGCACCAAAAATTAAAATAAACCAATTATCCTCGATTTTTTTTAATGTTTGGTTCTTAATTATTGAGTAGTGTGAGCTTACTCGAGGGCAAGAATCGCTCCAATTTAAAAATTTTTATTTTTTTTAATTTACATGAAAATTTGTAGTCCCATAACATCTCTGGATTTTACAGATAACCGCTGTGCTAGTTGAGTAATATTTTTCCGAAATAGATAAGGAAGCTCCGGTTTCTGCTTAAAACTTCGAGAAGGAACTATATGAGGCTACTGGCGAAGACCTTTTCCTCGACGTCATTGTGACTTGTGGAATGGCAATTTGAAAACCATCAAAATATGAATAAAAACAAAAGCAATGAGTTATTGAGTTCTACATAGACAATGAGAGCAGTAAACTAATAATATGAGGGTTAATAATAATTATTGGTGGATAATATGCGTACATTAGTTAAAAATTAAGAAAAAATAGTAGAAAATTTTAATACTTTATCGGTTAACAACACGATATGATCTATTAGCATCCGACTTTTGTTTACAATTTTGAAATGTTTATGGTATTATTATATTTTGCCGAGTTAAAATCCCTCTTTCGTTTATGTTGAGATAAGCTTTTCAAGTCAGCTTATATCGGATGGTGGACGTCAAAAATCCCAACTGTTTCCAACATGGAAATAGGGTATAATTGAAAACATCGAAGAAAATACATCGATGTGTTGCCTTTTTAACACATCAATGTTAGCGATAGTGGCATTGATGTTTTTGCATCTTTAGGCAAAATACACATTTTTTCACATTTTGTGTGGTTCTTCGGGACCACAACATGCTCATCAGCGGTGTTTCTAATGCTATGATGCGGACAAATTCTAGTTCCGGACCTTTTTTATTTTATTACTTTGGGATATACTTTTTAATTAATTTACTTTTATTGAATTGGTTGCAGTGCCCTCTAAAAATAGTTTTCATTCTTGTTTTCTTCTTCTTGTTGTTTAGAGCTTGATCAGCTCAAAAACTGTAATTAACTAACTATGGGGCTCGCAAAGGTGAAATTTTCGGGATTAAAGGTTATACGTTATATTATACGTTAAAATGTACGAACTGGATCCTGTTAACTGCTTATTACTTTGATAAATAGATGATTGCTGCAGCATGCGGTGACAACGTAGTATTCGTCGCCTAGTACACAGTCCGCCGTTTTAACATCCTTTGCCAAATCTCGCCATAGATGTGCGTCTGAACTGTGCACTTTCGATCGGACCCATTGCCATCACCCTGGGGGTCTTTGACTTCCGTATCTTCCACCAGATCATCTTATTCGTACTCTTTCTCGAATGGGAAATTAGAATCCCACAGGCACATGGTGGAGTCTGGGGAACTGGGAATAGCAAGGCTTCTGCCAGAAGCCCTAAGGAGTCTTTCTCGTCGCAGTCTCCATATGCATAAAACCGCATCTAATCCCTTGTGGCCGCATCCTAAAAATATTTCCTTAAGATTACGCGGCTTTCGAGAGCTTCGTTGGAAGAGTGTAGCTGGAAGCTCTCCATTAACTTCTAAACCGTTGCATTATCGTTTATCTCAAACATAAATAGCAATAGCAAGGCTTTCGCTCCGTTCGCTTCTGCTCGGCACAGCGCCAAATGATTAAAATTGCAGGGAAGCGATTAACATTCTTTTGGTGCAGGTTCCTTGTGATTTTGCTTTCGCAAAACGGATGAACTTCTTAAAAGCCCTGACCTCCGGTCAAAGTAATATTTTCAGAAAACAATATTGCCAGTTTTCTTGTCTTTCTCGTGAAATATCAACTTTACCGAATAAAGGCTCGTAACATTTTATTTTTTATTTATATAAAGCAAACTTAAAGTTAAAACTGTAAGCTAACTAAGATTAAGAGCTCTAGCAGCTAAGGCCTTCATTGAATTAGATACATTTTTATTTTTATTATTTGAATTTAGATTTTGAGCTAGATTTGGGCTTATTCAAGGTGTTAGATACACTTTTATTTATTATTTGAAATTTAGATTTTATACTTAATTTGGGCTTTTTCAAGGAATGAGATGATTTTAATGACGTTGTCGGGAGTTGGGTTTGAGGAAGGGCAGTGGATAATGATATGTTCGATATTTATTGGGGAGTGATGGCAGAATGGGCATGTGCTGGGAAGTGTTCTATCGATGTAATGGGCATTGGTGAGTTTAGTGTGTCCCAATCGTAGCCTGTGTATGAGAATTTGGGTTTTTCTGTTGGTGCTTGGGGGAAAGTGACAGATGGATTGCGAAGAGGTCTATAGCATTTGCTTGTACCAAGGAAAAACATTGTTGTACATTTCAGCTTGTATTGATTGTATGTGTTTTTTTAAGAAGTGTGATATGTCGTTAGAATTGTTGTTTGGGGAGAAGGTAAGGGGGTACTTTATGGGCCTCCTTAGCTGCTTTATCGGCGTTTTCGTTCCCTGTTATGCCGATGTGGCTGGCTCGTAACATAAAACTTGTATAACATCTAGATCAACAACTTTTGCTTGCAATATTTATTCCAAGAAATCGGACTTGTCGCCAGATTCGACCTAATTATACGTAGTCAGGTCCTTAAAATAAATGGATTCTGAAAATTATAAAATTTTCGAAGGTCGGGGATTGTTAGTATTTGATTATATACGTGGGTGTCAAAGCAAATCTCGGTGTCACAGACGACCTTTTTGAAGGTTTCTTAGTCCCCCGCAATTTGCCGGACGTTTTGTAAAAATAAACCAATCGGGGGTGTCACAGAAATCTCTTCCAACCAAATTTCCCCCCAAAAGCAATTCTCGGTGTCACAGACGTCATTTTTGACGGTTTCTAAATCCCCCGTATTTTGCCCGACGTTTTGATAAAATTAACCAACTTACAACTGTTTCCCAAAATTATGACTTTATTTAAGACAACTCTAATGAATTTTATGAACTATCTGCATACTACACTTTTTAAATTTACTTCGGGTTATATTTAAAAATATGCTTTTTATAAAATCTCTCGAAAAAATTAGCTAAAATAAAACCGTCGGCAAACCGTCCAACCTGACACTGTTACCAATTAGCTCGAACTTTAAAATCGGAGTAGTTATCGAAATGTTGTGTTAACGAATTATTAATTCAAAGGTATTTAGAATTGTAGTTAAAAATAAAATTTAATTCTGGTCAAAATTTCATGTTAAAAGAAGTTGTAGTTATTGAGAAAATAATAAAAAACATGCCGCCTTTGCAAAAAGGTGGCAGCACTGTCGTGAAAAATTTCCTATTTTTTGCTGGATAAGACGTCAGCTGTGAAGAAGAAGACATGTAAGTAAAAGTAAACAATTTTTGAATATTATTAAATTAAACTAATAAACGTTGCTAATTTGCAGGGGTAAACATAGGTTACCAGCGCAAGACGCCATATTCTTGCGATTCATTCGCGATAATATCGACATTGCCAAAGGATTTACTCGGTGCGACCGCGTTCTTGTGACCACTGCTTGGAAGGACCTGGCCAATGAGTTAAATTCCCATGGACTACCATGTAAAACAGCTTCTAATGATTCTTCTCTGCATCCTAGCCTCTCGCAGTTTATGTCTTCGCAATTCTTGCCAACTTACAAATGTAAATAAGCCAACGCAGCCGCTGCAAACAGCTGTTCAGGGCTGCAATATGTAGCATGGCGGGTAATTATACCCGTTACTCGTAGAGTAAAAGGGTATATTGTATTCCTGCAAAAGTATGTAACAGGTAGAAGGAAGCTTTTCCGACCCCATAAAGTATATATATTCTTGATCAGGATCACTAGCCGAGTCGATCTAGCCATGTCCGTCTGTCCGTCTGTCTGTCTGTATGAACGCTGTCATCTCGGAAACTACAAAAGCTAGAAAGTTGGGATTACCAACACATATTCTTGGGCTTCCTACGCAGCGCAAGTTTATTTCAGCCGAGCGCCACGCCCCCTCTAACGCCCACAATCACCCATAATCGCCCACAGACGATACTAAAATGTGTCTGGCGCCCACATTTTTAAAGACTTTGGATATGTATAAATGCAATTCTGTTGTATTTAGTTATACCTATAGAAATGTAGAAGAAATTTTTTAAATCGGACCATTCGTTAAAAAGTTATGGCTGATCAAAGTTTATATCTCCATCTCCATCGCACTCCCTTTAGCCGAGTGACGGGTATTAGATAGTCGGGACACCAACCCGACTATAGCGTTATCTCTTGTTAAAATGTTTAATTTTTTCTTTTATTTTGTACAATAGGCGCTTAAAATAAGTATTCTTTTTGTAATTTTGCAAATAAAAACAAAAATTAGGTTTGAAACTTATTGGAAAATTGTCAAAATAAGTCAAATAAAATTCGATAATTATTCAATACTCGATATTTAGTGTTTGCATCCAGCCCTGGTCGTTTTTCGGCAAGTTTTCCGAAAAAAGGAAATCTCTCGAATTTCTGTGACATCAACGGTTTTAATCGGTTAGTTTCTAAACCAACCGTCCCCAAATCCGTCCCCGGTTTCTGTGACACCCCCGAATAAGACAACACAACAATGAAATCTATGAACTATCTTCATACTACAAAAAATAAAAAATATTTCTGCTAAAAAGTGTATGTTAAAAGAAGTTGTAGTTATTGAGAAATCAATAAAAACATGCCGCCTTTGTAATAAGTTGGCAGCACTGTTAGTCATGCAATTTCGCATTTTATCGAGAGTCTTTTGGAGCCGAATTTTAAAAAATCCTTTCTTAGAGCACTCCACTTCTAAAATAAGATTCAGACCGAACCTTTTTCATAATTAGACTTAAGTCTTCCGGTTTGGGCGGGTGGAACATGACGGAATTCGATTTCTAGTCTTGTATAGTAATACTAGATTGTCCTGCAAATAACTTTAACGAGTGGAATGAAACGCAAGTCCAATGCAAAATATGTATGTAAATACACAACATCAATGGACCGCAGATATCACGATTTTTGGGATGAAGCAATGATGGAAGACTACATTTTGTCTATTATACGAGAGAGCAACACCAGGTATCAAACAAGGCCAAAATACAAACTATTTAAACGAAATATTGTTCCTTACTTTTTGTATACATTTGTTTTCAATAAAATGTAATTTTACTGTAATTTTCACGACGTATTTCTATCGAATTCTGCTATTACCCTTATAGACTGAATTAATAAATGACTGGCATTCAAAACCAAAATCTTTGTTTACACAATATTCTTAATTATTATTAATTTAATTGTTGTAAAATTATTTGTTTCAATACTTTTTATCGATATCTCCAACAAAGTTACAGTACTGGCTAAGGGAATAGCATGAACCCCATACGTTGATCAATACTTAAATTCAAATTACAGGCGCCAACCTGTTATCGGCCAAACATAGCAAATTGTAAAAATCGAAATAAAATCTATTTTACCAGGGATGTTGTTCAAATATGGCTTGTATAGTTTTTTTGTACGGCAACATTAAATGGCACACGTATCGGTTTTTTGTCAGAGTATTTTTAAGCTTTAACGATATAAACAGCCGTCTTTAAATTAGTAAATTGTTCAAAAAAAAATTAACATTTTAATAGTTTGTCGTGTTGTAGCACACAAAATACTCAATGAAGCCTATTCATTTTTTCGGCAAACTTAATGGGATATATTCGGGGGTGTCACAGAAACCGGGGATGGATTTGTGGACGGTTGGTTTAGAAACCAACCGATCAAAACAGAAATTCGAGAGATTTCCTTTTTTCGGAAAACTTGCCGAAAAACGACCAGGGCTGGATGCAAACACTAAATATCGAGTATTGAATAATCATCGAATTTTATTTGACTTATTTTGACAATTTTCCAATAAGTTTCAAACCTAATTTTTGTTTTTATTTGCAAAATTACAAAAAGAATGAAAATTAGCAACGTTTATTAGTTTAAATAATTAATAAACAACAATTGTTTACTTTTACTTACATGTCTTCTTCTTGTCCACATCCGGCTTCTCATACGGCAAAAAATAATACATTTTTCACGACAGTGCTGCCACTTTCTTTCAAAGGCGGCATGTTTTTATTAATTTCTCAAGAACTAAAACTTCTTTAAACATGAAATTTTTACCAGAAATAAGTTTTATTATTAACTAAAGTACTAAGTACCTTTGAACAAATAATTCGTTAACACAACATTTCGATAACTTCTCCGAAATTTGGTATTTTAAAGTTCGAGCTAATTGGTAACAGTGTCAGGTTGGACGGTTTGCCGACTGTTTTATTTTAGCTAATTTTTTCGAGAGGTTTTATAAAAAGCATATTTTTAAATATAACCCGAAGTAAATTTAAAAAGTGTAGTATGCAGATAGTTCATAAAATTCATTAGAGTTGTCTAAAATAAATTTGTACTTCTAACAAACATTTGTAAGTTGGTTAATTTTATCAAAACGTCTGGCAAAGTACGGGGCAATTGGGAACCGACAAAAATGACGTCTGTGACACCGAGATTTGCTATTCGGGGGAAATTTTGTTGGAATGGTTTTCTGGAGACAAGGATGTGAAGCAGGATATGGAAATCGTGTGCCCCGTGCAAGGAGCAAAGTCTTTGAAAAAGGTCAACCGGCTGGGAAGTTCGGTGTGGGATCTTTTTGAGAGGACCAAAGATGGAAAGACAGCCATATGCAGCATATGTAAAAAGGTGTACAAGACTAGTGGAAACACCAGCAACCTTGCAGATCATCTCAGGAGATCCCACCCGACCCTAAATCAATATAAGCCAAAATAAGCGACCGTAAATGTTGTAAATCAGTGCACTATGGGGCATTTGACCACTTTTGTTGGCCGAAATGAATAACTCGGCCAATTCAAAAGATATTGACGTGAAACTTTACCAGTCGCCATTTTTTGTTTAAGTTGAGCGGAACTCAAATTACTGAAAAAGTGGCGATTCTGACCATATACATTTTAACAACGATTAAATAATCTACAAATCCCAATAGGTTTCAGAAGTGGACTCCGCTGGACTCACTTTGTTGCTCCATTTAAAATTTAGTTTTCTTACAAAAATTTACTTTTTAGACCACTCCCTTTAACACTCATTTATAAGAAAAAACCGCTTGATTTTTGTCGTGTAACCACACAAATACTTAGTACACAGCGCAATCCCTTTAATCCAATCCAAAAAGTTTACTTAGATTGCTTAAAAACTCAAATTTAAAGCACTTTAAAACTGCAAGCGAAACGTCGAAATACAACAGCCGGAGAAATGCATTTCGAACAACTGATTTAACAGCTTCTACCTTAACAGAGACGACCTCATTCGGATTTCTGTAAACGTAACATTGTTAAATGATCTTCTGTTAACACATCCTCAAACAACATTTTTTGTTTTAACGACTTTTAAAAAATGGGTTTTGGCCAACAAAAGTGGTCAAATGCCCCATAGTGCAGTGGTGGCCAGCAGAGGCAGCGCGCAGGGCCCACGGGATAGGCGATTTCTCTGCCGCTGCGCTGCTAGCGTTTCGACGCTCAGTTCTGAGCGCCTTAACGGGAACCAATTCTTCTCAAGCGTGTCCGATTTGTGGGGCAACACCCAAGGATTTTCTAAATAATAAACATTTTAAATGTGGAAAGTTTCTCCCAGTCATGAAGAACCTCAATTACGGCTTATGTCCATTGCACTGCTGGACTCGATGCCTTGGAAGCTGTTGTCAATAAAAGTTGATCAACCAAAAGTTGGGGGTTTGGCAGCACCAATGATGGAAACACCGCCCGCCGAGCCTTCAGTGAACCTGAAACATTTTCAAAATTAACTGGAATAGATCTCAGGCTCATTAAAAACCTGCGGACTATTTTGATATGTCTGTCAAACCAGTTGCCTATAGAAGTTACTAAATTTCAAAGTTTCTGCTACCAAACTGCGGAAATTATAATAGACGAATATCCTTGGTTGCCAATGACAGCAACGGTACACAAAATCCTTGTACACTCGGCCTATATTGTTGAGAACACAGTCCTTCCAGTGGGCTACTTTGGGGAAGAACAGCACCTTCGTCGCAAAATAAAATATACAAAACCGATCGATTGCATCATGCAAGAAAATTTAGCAGGAAATCAAATATCACAGACGTATTTCAAAGGGCAATGGATACGTCAGATCCTGTATTTTCAAGCGACTACCTTAACAGGCGTTTACAAAAAAAATTAAACCTTCCAAGTGAGGTTCTAAATTTATTATCGTGCGAACTTAAAAGTACAGGCGAATTGGAGGATTATGGAATGGATGATAATTTTTTTGAAGGTTCATGGGATATTCACATGGAAAACGAAAACAATAAACAATAGGTGGGCAAAATAAACACATTAATTAAAACCAAATTCTAGAATTTTCTATTACAGGGTTTCCTTCTCTTCCGAACTCTCGTATTCGGTATTTCTTTGAAAAAATTTGTGGAAAAATAAACAAAATTTAATTTCGTGTAAAAAAAAAGGTAGAACCACTTTTATTTTTTATAAAATAATATATTACAGTTATGTATTCTTACAAAAACCAAAAAAAAAAATTTTAATTTAATATTAAAAATTTTAAAAAAAATTAAGGAAAGGCCGACCACGCCCATTTCAGATAGAATGTATAGGTTTCATTATTATTAACTTAATTCTGAAAACAGAACACAAAAATGTTGCTTCGTTTTCGAGTTATTAATTAATGCCACAAAAAGTGGTCAAATTACCCATAGTGCGCTGCTCTAATGAATGAGCCAAACAATGTCGTGGAATAACCGCATTACCAACGATCCAACCAACGAAAGATCTTTTGCAGCGGTCGCTGGAAATAGAGCTGCGAAAATGGTCGCCACATCGATAGTTTTGATAGTTTGCTGACTAAACATCGATACTATCGCGATAATATCGCTCATATATACATATTAGGGGTACTCATGCAAAGCCAATATAATAGGGGTATTCCTTTAGAAAATTGACAATTTAACACGCAATAAGTTTAAATTCAAGTGAGATCTTTTTTATACATTTTTGGAAGGAGAAATCAAAACACATTTCTTTCTTTAAGAACTACTTTTTGTTAATAAATAACAGTTTGTTTACGGTTTTTGGCTTCAGCGACGCTCGTCGATTCGAGATGGTTAGGCTCGTTTTGGAAAACATTCGTTCCGATTCTTTTGAGGTTGCCGGAATGCAGAGCCCCTCCCTAGCGCTTATAGCCAGTTTGGGCATCTCTAATTCATGTTGCTTCAGTTATAAAAATTATAAAAAATAATACTTTTACGTCACAGGGGGTGTCACAGAAATTATTTAGTCAAAACCGTTTAAATTCCCTTTATAGAAAGCGAGTCCTGTACAACGAGGTTTAGGCAATAAGCATAGCATGGCAGATGTCTCTTTTCAAGCAGCTCACATGCCTTTATCATGCTGCTAGCATTATCTGTTACTATTGCGCAAACTTTTGGCAGCAGATTCCAGTTAATCAGTTCTGCGCGATGATGCGATGTTATCAGCAGAATGGTTTGTTGCACATGGGAGTGGCTGCGTTGACAACACTGCAGATCTAAGCTGGAACTTTCAGTCAATGAAGTGCACCGTAATGGTCAAATAACCTGTGTTGGGCTTGCTTGCCCAGCAGTCCATTGTTATTGCGCACTGATGGACTTTAACAAGAATGGTCTGAAGTTTTACAGTCATCTCCGCGTAAATGTTTGGCATTTGTACGTTTTGCAGGGTCGTGCGTGACGGCAAAGTATAGCGCGGATTCAACACTTTCCCGAAGTTCCTAAACCCTTCGTCGTCCACAATAGGAAGCAGTTGAATATCCTTGGCAATCATCTGCATCAACGCCGTGTCAAGACTTGCTTTTCGCGCAGACTTGCTGTCGCACTCATCGAACTTCCCAGCCGGTTGACCTTTTTCAACGACTTTGCTCCTTGCACGTGGCACACGATTTCCACATCCTTGTCTCCATCTATGGTTTCATAAGGAATATATGTGAGTTTAAGCTTTTTATCGGGGGTGTCACAGAATAAATTTCCCCGAATAGCCTCGATGTCACAGACGTCTTTTTGACGGTTTCTAATTCCCCCGTACTTTGCCGGTCGTTTTGAAAAAATTAACCAATTTTTATATTTACTTAGGGTTATATTTAAAAATATGCTTTTTATAAAACCTCTCGAAAATGTTAGCTAAAAAAAAACAGTCGCCAGCTGACAGTGGTACCAACTAGCTGAAACTTTAAAATACCAAATTTCGGCGTAGTTATCGAAATGTTGTGTAAACGAATTATTTGTTCAAAGGTACTTAGTATTGTAGTTAAAAATAAAACTTATTTCTGGTAAAAATTTCATGTTAAAAGAAATTAATAAAAACATGCCGCCTTTGCAAAAACATAGATACATAACATACACTTTTTAGCAGAAATTTTTTTTAATTTTTACCAAAATACCGTCTATAAGTAATTCGTTAAGACAACATTTCGATAACTACTCCGAAACTATATATTTTTAAAGTTCGAGAAAATTGGTACTACTGTCAGGTTTTTTAAGTTTTTTATGCTAAAATAAAAAGTTTATTTTTATACCCTTGCAGAGGGTATAATGATTACAGTCAGAAGTTTGCAACGCAGTGAAGGAGACGTTTCCGACCCT
This sequence comes from Drosophila prostipennis, assembly GCA_037075205.1. Lineage (NCBI taxonomy): Eukaryota > Metazoa > Arthropoda > Insecta > Diptera > Drosophilidae > Drosophila > Drosophila prostipennis. Next base: position 82,185 of record JBAMCJ010003622.1, on the reverse strand, counting down.
ATAAAGTATATATATTCTTGATCATCATCACTAGACGAGTCGATCTAGCCATGTCCGTCTGTCCGCCTGTTTCTACGCAAACTATTCTCTCAGTTTTAAAGCTATCGGGCTAAAACTTTCCCAAAAGTCTTATATCTCTTGCAGGTAGTATATAAGTCGGAACGACCGGATCGGACAATTATATAATATAGCTCCCATAGGAATAATCGGGAAAAAAAAATCTAAAAAAATTATATCTTGGGTGTTTTTGAACCTAGAACCTCCTACTTTTGGAAATGCCATTTTTTATCGAATTCTGAATTTCGAATAAAATTTTTTCAAAATCGGACGACTATATCATATAGCTGCCATAGGAACGATCGGAAAATTAATGGTTTTTAGGCGTGTATATTTAATGATCGCCTTTATGCCGGTCACCACTCATTTTTGTTTACATGTCGCCGCCTATGATAAATCTTAAATTTGGACTCTGTCAACCAAAAAAAGGTGTAAAATCCGAAATTTAAAAATCCACCATAAATCCAACTTTCCATGGATTTTAGCCGTATTCGGCTTGTTTTATTCGGTGGAATGTAAACTTTAAGTTTTCACCCATTATGATTTTTCAACGGATTTATTTCGAGTTTTTACGATACATACAGCCGACTTACAGTGGACCAAAAAACACATTTTTCATCTTTGTCGAGCTGCTGCGCTGCCATTACTTATCCAATCATATTGATTTGTATGGCAAAGTTAAGCTCTGATCTATTGACTTTAAAATTAAACAAAAACTGACCCAATTGGGTTGATTTTGAATTGGGTTGATTTTGAACTTTAAAAAAATATATATTTAAAATTCGCCGAAGAAAAATAATTATTAAAAAAAAATATTCTACGGAAAGCCCAACTGTTATTTTTTTTTTACTTTTTTTGATCAAATACAAAATACAAAATTATAACATGTTCAAATTTTTTGTCCGCTGAATTGATCCTCAGCGTCGACGGCGACGCTGGTGTCGACAAACAAACGCTCCGCCCGATCCTCCTTGACCACCGCCACCTTTTTGAGTAGCGGCGTAAGGCGCTCAAAGACAAGCGCCTCTGCCAATGTTATGGACCCCCTCGATTCGGCCACTGAAACTGGAACCACGACAACCACCCAACTGGTGCCGCAACAGATCACCGTACAAACCGCTGTGGTCTCGGCGGCAGAGAGTAAGCTCCATCAGCAGACGCAGTAGTTAAATGCTGCTTTTTGATGCCTGTAGAAATTTGTTGATTGGACATCCTGAGATTAGTGAAGGACTCAACGGTTCCGCTGAGAACGATTTCGCAAAAGCAGCTCCGAGACCAATTGAAATCTAATTTAGCCTTGCTGGCGACGGGAAGCTGTAAGATGGTGGCGAGGGGGATCAGGGCACAAGCGGATTCTCCCAAGGCAATCCAGCGTGTAAGGACAAGCAGAGGGACTGCTGCTGCCAGCATAAATGCGGCAAGCCGGATACCCGACCGCCTTAAGCTAGGACAATGCCGGAGAACAGGCGCTACGGAGTGGTCATTAGCAACATGGACAAGTGCGAGGATGTGGATCCTACGGCGCTGATTGCCCGCATATCTCGAGTAATGGAACAATGCGATGTCAGGGATCTGACATTCAGTGACTGCACCACAATAGCACCATTCGATTCCAATGAGCTAATCGCATCCTTCAAGATCCGTGTCAAAACAAAGTAATTAGGTGGTACATAGACGAAGAATATAAGGAACTGATAGCGGAAAGATGTTTCAAATTAAAATACTGCTTCTGGCAATTAAAATGAAAGAATGACAACGTTCTATTCGCATTCAAGATTACAAAAATATAATAATGAATAATGCATTACAGCCCCCGACTGGATAAGAAACATGTCTAGACTGTGTTAAATCCAGACTAGAATCTTGCATGTGTTCCTAGAGGTGAATCGCCGGCGATAGGCCAAAATAATCGTTTATCTGATTACAAAGGCATAAATACCAAAGACTCAAGTGTTCACTTCTTCCCACCTGTAGTTTCCGATAGCGAGACCTTTAAAAGTTTTTTTGAAGCCAAAACTCAGAAATCATATGTTATCAGGGGTGTCACAGAGATCTCTTCCAAGCTAATTTCAACAACAATAATGAAATCCATGAACTAACTGCATACCATAATTATACCCGTTACTCGTAGAGTAAAAGGGTATATTGTATTCGTGCAAAAGTATGTAACAGCTAGAAGGAAGCTTTTCCGACCCTATAAAGTATATATATTCTTGATCAGGATCACTAGCCGAGTCGATCTAGCCATGTCCGTCTGTCCGTCCGGATGAACGCTGAGATCTCGGAAACTACAAAAGCTAGAATATTGGGATTACCAACACATATTCTTGGGCTTCCTACGCAGCGCAAGTTTATTTCAGGCGACCGCCACGCCCCCCTAACGCCCACAATCGCCCATAGTCGCCCACAAACCATTCTAAAATGTGTCTGGCGCCCAAATTTTCAAATATTTCTGAGAAGTATAAATGCAATTTTGTTGCGTTTAGTTATACCTATCGAAATGCAGAAGAAATTTTTTCAATCGGACCATTCGTTAAAAAGTTAGGCCTGATCAAAGTTTATATCTCCATCTCCCTCGCACTCCCTTTAGCCGAGTGACGGGTATTAGATAGTCGGGACACGAACCCGACTATAGCGTTCTCTCTTGTTTTATACTTACTTCGAATTAAATTTAACAAGAAAGGAAGCAGGGAATAAAACCAGAACTAGAATCGGAACCGGTAACCGAAAGGTTAATTGCGATAGATTTAAAACTGAGAGACTAGTTCGCATAGAAACGGACAGACGGGCATGGCAAGATGGACTCGGCTATTGGTGCTGATCAAGAATATATATACTTTATGTGGTCGGAAACGTCTCCTTCTCTGCGTTGCAAACTTTTGACTGAAATTATAATACCTTCTGCAAGGGTAAAATAAAATCATTTTATAAACCGCCACGAAAAAATTACCTATAACGAAACCATGCAACCCGATGGTGATACCACCTTGGTGCAGTGCTGCCATTTCATCCTGAAAAAATTTCAAACATCCCCTGTCCGGAAATTTGTCCTTTTTTTAAAAATAAGGTTTTGAGTGTTATTTTTGCTGGTCGTATTTGTATAAACCTATTTTTATATGCCTACACGGCTTTTTAAATATCATTCTTACAGTTAGGCACTTAAAAACTAATTATTTTTACAAATGTTCAAAGAGACGTGAAGCAATCGATGGATTTTCTTTATTGTAAGATTTGTTTCTATAGCAAAAGGAAAACATTTTTAAATTTTTCAGAAAAATGTTTATATTTTTACGACTCTGATTCGGGCTTGACACAGTCTTTGAAAATTTTTGTATTACCAATGTAATTACTTGAAATGCTTTTATTATTTTAAAAAACTGTGAAAAATGTGTAAGTATTTACTTTTGTCCTTTTTTTGTCCTTTTTTCATTTATTTTTTTTCCGGTTTTTTTTGGCTTATCTGTCCTGTTTTTCAACCTAAGTGATGGCAGCACTGCCTTGGTGGAACTTTAAAAAAATTGTCAAAAAGTCCCCATCCACAAAAAATGTCAATTTTGTCAAGGATATAGGTGTGTGTCTTTGCTAATTGTGTGTATTTGTTGTTGTGAAAGTAACTATTTACTTAGTAGAATTGACTATTTTTTGTGGTTGGGGCATGTTTGACAATTATAACAGTTGATTTTACCAAGTTTTTTTTTGTGTGTAAGGAATAGTCCAAAACCAAAAACTTCATTAAAAATAACGGGTCACAACTTTTGGTGGCAACATTTTGGTTAAAGTCTTTGGACGGCAGTCTTCATGCTTCACACAAAAATACCGCTCAAGAAAGAATTTATTCTATATATTTCTTCAGCTATCAAGCATATCCGTTATCAGAAATCCTTTTGCGAAAATCGCTGGAACCATGGTTTATATTACAGCATACATTTAATACCGCTTGTAAAATATAATTTAAAAAGCATACATTTAATACCGCTAGTAAAATATAATTTAAAAATTGGAATTTTTGGTTTGTGTATGTTTTTGAGCCAGTGTGACCGTAAAATAACACGGAAATTGCCAAATTAACCAACACTGGACCGTCAAGGAATAATTGGAATAATGCATGTTATAAAAAGTTGTAGTTATTGAGAACAGAATAAAAACATTCCGCCTTTTCAAAAGGGCAGCAGTACTGTCGTAAAAAGGTCTTTGGCATCAAAAAATCAACTACTTTTGCGATTTTTTCTATAAAAACTGGTTGAATGGATTTTATTCAAACCTTTTGTCTATTTTAAAGTGTCATTTAGCCGATACTATCGGCTAATATATAAGTGGCAACGCGATTGCTGGAACAGTATTAAATTAAAAGGCGTTTTGCAGTGATCACTGTATCTCCGCCAAAAACTATCGGATTTCCATTCTGCATTTACATTTCGCTTAAGAATTAAAAAAGCCCGCCCCCTGGGGAGCTCGATTTTAAATTATGTATTTTTAAATTTTTAAATTTTTTTTTGATCTTTCAAAGTTAAAACTGCGTTTTTCAGCTAACAAATTCAACTTTTTGATTACAAAAAAAATACTTTAAGTTAAAAATTATATAAAAACTCTTCCCAGGGGGCGGGTTTTTTTATGCAAAAAATATGCGAAAATAACTTTAAATATTTTTTTAACCGTTCAAAATTTATAACTATTTTTTTGTAGGAAAATTTTACTAATACTAATTTTAGCCTAACTTCTAAAGTTTTTGTCCGATTGACTTAAAAATATTTTTGTATAACGATAAGTTTTTAATCTACAAGAAAAAAATATAAAAAAACGTTAATTTTGTTTTAGCAAGACCCTAAAAGTTTAGAAAAGAAGTGTTTACGTTTGAAAAACATTTTGGCCTAAGTTACTATAAAAAACGTTATATTTTACAGATAATCTGTAATTATTTTTTATCACTGTGAACGGCAGTCCACGTAGTGACGAAGCGTATCAGGAGAGTGTGCGAAGGCGAATACCATATATAGACGAAGAAATTCAAATCTGCTGTGATGGTCCGATCGTAATGAGTTTTACACCAATCAAAAGGTATCTCAAAAACTTAAAGGATTGCATACCAAGACGATGATCCGTTCCAAAGGTATTCCAAACTTAAGATTTTAGGGGTTTTTAAAAATGAAAATTTTATTCTGCTTGTCAGTTTGTCCGTTTCTTGTGTTTTAGGATGTTAGAACTTTTAGATGGTGTTAAAGAGCTCGACATAAGAAATATTAGTTCTACCACTTTTGGAAAAACCCGCTGGTTTAGCGAAAAACAGCTATAAATAGCAACATTTTGGAAGGCCGTAACTTCTGTACTACTAAAGCTACAAATTTGGACTCACTCGGCACGCTACAATAGAAAATGACTCTGAAGAGAAAAAGGATAGAATAGTTTGCTAAGGCGGGCCAAAAGGGACAATTTTGGAAAGTGTATTTAATCACGTGTGTAATAATTATACCCGTTACTCGTAGAGTAAAAGCGTATATTGTATTCGTGCAAAAGTATGTAACAGCTAGAAGGAAGCATTTCCGACCCTATAAAGTATATATATTCTTGATCAGGGTCACTAGCCGAGTCGATATAGCCATGTCCGTCTGTCTGTCTGTCTGTATGAACGCTGAGATCTCGGAAACTATTAAAGCCAGAGGATTGGTATTTGGCATAAGGATTCTTGGAGTTCCTACGTAGCGCAAGTTTGTTTCCAGAAGGTGCCACGCCCCCTCTAACGCCCACAATAGCTGATATACGATTTTAAAAATTTAAATATTTCGGAAAAGTAAAAATGCAGTTTTGTTGTGCTTATTAATACCTATCGAAATGTAGAAGAAATTTTTTAAATCGGACCATTCGTTAAAAAGTTATAGCGGATCAAAGTTTATATCTCCATCTCCCTCGCGCTCCCTTTAGCCGAGTGACGGGTATAAGATAGTCGGGACACCAACCCGACTATAGCGTTCTCTCTTGTTTTTCGTTAAAAATGTTGATATCAGAACCTTTGTATGTTGAAGGTGCGATCGTCACTAGTTTGTTACCTCGTTCAGAGGTGTTTTTATTTAACACCCGTTACTCGTAGAGTAAAAGTTATGAGCAAATAATGGAATTTGCTGCAGGCATATCTCCATCTCTCTCGCACTTCCTTTAGCTGAGTAAGGGGTATCTGATAGTCGAAGTACTCGACTATAGCGTTCTCTCTTGTTTTTTATAAAAATAAAGTTAGGGGTTCAAATTTATTAGTCCCATTTTCAAAAAGTTATTTTGGCTTATTATTATTGCAAAAATCATCAAAAGAAGTAGCAAAACAAAATTTTTTTTTAAAACGAAAACAAAGTTTCACCGTTGACATTGTGAAGTTTCTGTAAGACAGGACAATAATTCTTTTACTTCCTAATGCAGGATTTTATCCACTTTCGCCACATATGACCCTCGTTGATCAAATCAAAAATTTGTATTTTGAATTAATCGTCACTCACGCCATAGGAGAGAGCAAGAGGCAAATAGGTAGCTGACTCTTTTCGTCGTGTCCTTTTTTCACGGCAGTACTAAAATCAGTATTTTTCAATAAGATAAGAAAATATTATAAATATATTTACCTAAAAACGATGTAAGTTTATTGGAACCTATTATTTTTCAATATAACCATTAACCGCAATTGTGCTGTTTTTTTATTCAGGGTCCGAATGATAATAGAATTTCAAATATTTTGCTAAAAAGTATACTATAAATTCACCGTTTGCCCATTACCCTTGAATGTGCAGTACTCGTTGAACATAAATTCTCAGTTATTAACAGTCGTCTGCTCTAGCTAAATTTGTGTCATTTTTTAAGGATTACAATTTTTGTAACTCTCTCTTTTGCGATTTAGGTCGACCGGACTAAAATCACTATGGACGGCAGTGTGCGAAGGCGACTACTATATATACACGAAGAAATGAAAATCTGCTGTGATAGTCCGATCGTAATATGTAATACACCAATCGAAAGGTATTGCAAAAACTTAAAGGATTGCATACCAAGACCTAAAGAAAATCAATTGGTTTGGGAGAGAGAGCGGTGAAAGTGTAAAAGTGAAAATTTAGAAATTTGGATCTGATGGGGCCGTTGGGGATAAATGCCCCCTCGCAATGTTTTAGTAGTTTTTCTATTGAAAATTCCCGTCGAATGAGGGGTCATATGATAAAATCCGATGCTCCGTTCAAAAGTTATAGCCAAAATAAGATTTTCTTCTTCTTTCCAAAATGAAATAATTTGTCCTTTTGTTTGTGGGTATGCATCAAATCGTGGTTTTAGGATCCTGAACTAAATTTTACTGTGCTTAGCAGCAGGATATGAACAACGTTTGTTCTACAACTTTTGGAAAAACCCGCTAGTTTGGCGGGAAATCATTGAAAAAAGCTTGATTTTGACGGCTTATAGTTTCTAAACGACCAAAGCTACAGACTCGTGCTATACCTCGTTAAAAAGGTAATTTAAAATGCTAATCGCGTTGCCTTGGGTAAAATTGGCTTAATGCAATAGTTTAAAATTTATGGCTAAAAGTTGTTTTTTTAAATCACTTTTTAGCTATTTTCTCAAAAACGGCTCTAACGATTTCTTTTTAACTTTAAAACTATATAGCCCATGAGATTCCTTAAATTTTGGTATATAACACATTACTGTAAAAAGTCACGTTTAAAAGTTATTTAGAAACGAAAACCGCCACTTTTGCCAGCTCAAAACAACTTACGCTGCCTTAGCATTGAATTTAGTATGTCCGTATGCAAACTGTATTTTAGGCAGGGACCGTAATCATTATAAGTAATATTTTAAAAATTTCTGTTGGGACACTCACGGTCCCAGAGGGTTTCCACTTATTTCGAGCTCTGGTTCACAGCATACAGATAGCTGAAATCTTTATTCAAATTCAAATCAGTTCACAATTAATCAAATTAATAACATTTTAGCTTACACTTGTGGTTTGCCGCTCTTTCACTTCTAATAGCGTCACTTTCTTACTCCTACATTCTCAAGTTTTCCAATACTAACAATCTAGAGATGACACTGACTAATAGTGTTAAACAACTAAGCAATGTTATCGACCTAGCAGTGTTGAACAACTTTACAGTGAATTTAAATTAACAGATTTTGAATTCAAATAACTCAACTTTGAAATTGGACAGTTAGCGCGCGGCTACATTCTTATTAGCCTCGCAACAATTACTTTGTAATGATTACTTATCGATTTTTAATTTTTTAAATCAAGACTAATAATTATTTTTGAGTAAAAAAAATAAAAATCACAAATAATCATTATTTTTGAGCAAAAAAAATAAAACTCAAAAATAATGTTTATTCGTGATTTTTATTTTTTTCGCTCAAAATAAAACTCACCAAGCAACAACTTTTAATCCTTTAAGGATATTGCCAATATTGTCCTATGTCCTTATAAAGGGACCCTAGAGCAACAATTGACAACAACAACAAAACGTATTTTACCTGTGTTTGTTGCAATTATTTAATATAAGGTCAACTGTTACATACAGAGCAGCAGCAGCAGATATACACAATTACCAAAACAATGATAATAATGATAATGATAATCATCATAATGATCATCCAGTAGATCAATTAGGTACATTAATTTTCAATTTATTATACATTTATGTATTTTTATAATAAATTGAAAATGAATGTACCTAATTGATCTACTGGTTGATCATTATGATGATTATCATTATCATTAGTATCATTGTTTTGGTAATTGTGTATATCTGTATGTATGTAACAGTTGACCTTATATTAAATAATTGCAACAAACACAGGTAAAATACGTTTTGTTGTTGTTGTTGTTGTTGTCAATTGTTGCTCTAGGGTCCCTTTATAAGGACATAGGACAATATTGGCAATATCCTTAAAGGATTAAAAGTTGTTGCTTGGTGAGTTTTATTTTGAGCGAAAAAAATAAAAATCACGAATAATCATTATTTTTGAGTTTTATTTTTTTTGCTCAAAAATAATGATTATTTGTGATTTTTATTTTTTTTGCTCAAAAATAATGTTTAACAATAGAAGAATAAATATAACAATTAAAAATTAAAAATCATCAAGGATATTCATAGTGTATCCTTAAAGGATAAAAACGTGCTAGTCATGCTTGTTCTATGTTGATTGGAAGTGTATGATTTATTCATTTAAAAATAGCGAAAATAATCATTATTTACGGTCCCTGATTTTAGGGTCATGGAATCAATTCAATTGTTTTAAGGAATTCCAAATAGGAAACTTTTGTTTTACGACATTTGGAAAAACCCGCTTCTTTAGCGGGAAAAAGCTAAAAATAGCTAAATTTCTTTAGTTCGTAAGTTGTACACTACTGAAGCTACAGACATGTGCTATACCTCGTTTAAAAGGTATTTTGAAATACTTAAACGCCTTTTTAACTTAATTTGTTTAAATACAATGGCTTACAAATTATGATTGACCAATTTAAATTTAAATGTATATATTAGCTCCTATGAGAGCCAATGTAAACAAACAAAAACTTCTGATATCAAATAAAAACACCTCTTAACGAGGTAAAAAACTAGTGACGATCGCACCTTGAACATACAAAAGTTCTGATATCAACATTTGTGACGACAAATTATTACACTCGTCATTAAATAGACTTTCTAATATTTTCTCATTCGGCACGATGCAATGGAAAATGCCTGTGAAGGGAAAAAGGCTGGAATAGTTTGCTAGGGCGGGCCGAATGAGAAAATATTAGAAAGTCTATTTAATGACGAGTGTAATAATTTGTCGTCACAAATGTTGATATCAGAACTTTTGTATGTTCAAGGTGCGATCGTCACTAGTTTTTTACCTCGTTAAGAGGTGTTTTTATTTGATACCCGTTACTCGTAGAGTAAAAGGGTATATTGTATTCGTGCAAAAGTATGTAACAGGTAGAGGGAAGCTTTTCCGACCCTATAAAGTATATATATTCTTGATCAGGGTCACTAGCCGAGTCGATCTAGCCATGTCCGTCTGTCCGTCTGTATGAACGCTGTGATCTCGGAAACTACAAAAGCCAGAAAGTTGGGATTACCAACACATATTCTTGGGCTTCCTACGCAGCGCAAGTTTATTTCAGCCGAGCGCCACGCCCCCTCTAACGCCCACAATCACCCATAATCGCCCACAGACGATACTAAAATGTGTCTGGCGCCCACATTTTTAAAGATTTTGGATAAGTATAAATGTAGAAGAAATTTTTCAAATCGGAACATTCGTTAAAAAGTTATGCCCGATCAAAGTTGTATATATCCATCTCCCTCGCACTCCCTTTAGCTGAGTAACGGGTATTTGATAGTCGGCACCCGACTATAGCGTTCTCTCTTGTTTTCCACTCAATAGTGGCACATTGACACCTAAAGGGGGCATATTGATGACTACTTTTTTTGGGTGTGAGGATTGGGATGCAGAGCCGCCGTCCCCGACATATAATCCCAGGAGCTATTGCGATAAGGAATTTGTCATCCGTAACCCCAGGGAGCTCCGCCGGCAGCTCGACGCGAATTCGTCTGCGAATTCGCTTCAAAGTTTATCAACTATACGCACTGTTGCCACTGATCAACAAGTTTTTTTGAGAAACAGAATTACGACTTAAGTACCGGAGAGTGGTGTGTAATGGAACAATCCACTTTGGATTCAAGCATTCTGAAGCACCAAACGCAGTAGTATATGTATATACCGATGTGCCAGCTTTAATTTGTTAAAATAAAAATGCTGACTTGATCGTTTATATTTTATTCTTTTGGACACTAAAAAATATATTATAGATACATTTTGCTGGGCAAAAACAGAAAACAGCAGAGAATGCGAATGAAAGAACGTTCTATTCGCATATGGGTTGGTAATTAGCAACATGGACAGATGCGAGGATGTAGACCAAAAGGCGCTGACACAATTCAAGATGAATCTCCTAATAGTCTGCGAGGATGACGAGACAGCGGATTGGGTAACCAAAGCCATAGATACTGTAGCCGGATAACCGACCGCCTTATGCTAGGACAATGCCGGAGAACAGGCGCTACGGACAACAACATGCACATAGCAACATGAACAAGTGCGAGGATGTGGATCCTACGGCGCTGATTGCTCACATATCTCGACTAATAGAACAATGCGATGTTAGGGATCTAAAATTCAGTGACTGCACAGCAATAGCACAATTCGGTTCCAACGTGCTAATCGCATCTTTCAAGATCCGTGCGAAAACAAAGTAATTGGGTGGTACATAGACGAAGAAAACAAGGGACTTATAGCGGAAAGATGTTTCAAATTAAAAACAAGACAGAACGCTACAGTCGGGTTGGTGTACCGACTATCTAATACCCGTCACTCAGCTAAAGGGAGTGCGAACGCTGTAGTCGGGTTGGTGTCCCGACTATCTAATAAACGTAACTCAGCTAAAGGGACTGCGAGGGAGTTGGAGATAAAAACTTTGATCAGGCATAAGTTTTAAACGAATGGTCCGATTTAAAAAATTTATTCTACATTTCGATAGGTATTGATAAACACAACAAAACTGCATTTTTACACACAAAAAAATAACTTAATAAAATCAACTGTAATAATTGTCAAACAGGCCCCAACCAGCAAAATTGTCAATTCTACTAAGTAAGTAGTTCTTCCACAACAACAAAATACACACAATTAGCAAAGACACACACCCAAAGCAAAAACAAAATACACGTAACTATTTTAATAGTTACGTAACTATCTTTGTTGGTCAATTTTACCAAGCAAATTTTTTTGTGTGTACTTTTCCGAAATATTTAAATTTTTAAAATCGTTTATAAGCTATTGTGGGCGTTAGAGGGGGCGTGGCACCATTTTGAAACAAACTTGCGCTGCGTAGGAGCTCCTAGAATCTGCATGCAAAATGTCAATCTCCTAGCTTTTATAGTTTCCGAGATCTCAGCGTTCATACAGACAGACAGACAGACGGACAGACAGACATGGCTAGATCGACTCGGCTAGTGATCCTGATCAAGAATATATATACTTTATGGGGTCGGAAACGCTTCCTTCTACCTGTTACATACTTTTGCACGAATACAATATACCCTTTTACTCTACGAGTAACGGGTATCAAATAAAAACACCTCTTAACGAGGTAAAAAACTAGTGACAATCGCACCTTGAACATACAAAAGTTCTGATATCAACATTTGTGACGACAAATTATTACACTCGACATTAAATAGACTTTCTAATATTTTCTCATTCGGCCCGCCCTAGCAAACTATTCCAGCCTTTTTCCCTTCACAGGCATTTTCTATTGCATCGTGCCGAATGAGAAAATATTAGAAAGTCTATTTAATGACGAGTGTAATAATTTGTCGTCACAAATGTTGATATCAGAACTTTTGTATGTTCAAGGTGCGATCGTCACTAGTTTTTTACCTCGTTAAGAGGTGTTATTATTTGATATCAGAAGTTTTTGTTTGTTTACATTGGCTCTCATAGGAGCTAATATATACATTTAAATTTAAATTGGTCAATCATAATTTGTAAGCCATTGTATTTAAACAAATTAAGTTAAAAAGGCGTTTAAGTATTTCAAAATACCTTTTAAACGAGGTATAGCACATGTCTGTAGCTTCAGTAGTGTACAACTTACGAACTAAAGAAATTTAGCTATTTTAGCTTTTTCCCGCTAAAGAAGCGGGTTTTTCCAAATGTCGTAAAATAAAAGTTTCCTATTTGGAATTCCTTAAAACAATTGAATTGATTCCATGACCCTAAAATACAGTTTGCATACGGACATACTAAATTCAATGCTAAGGCAGCGTAAGTTGTTTTGAGCTGGCAAAAGTGGCGGTTTTCGTTTCTAAATAACTTTTAAACGTGACTTTTTACAGTAATGTGTTATATACCAAAATTTAAGGAATCTCAAGGGCTATATAGTTTTAAAGTTAAAAAGAAATCGTTAGAGCCGTTTTTGAGGAAATTTAGCCATAAATTTTAAACTATTGCATTAAGCCAATTTTACCCAAGGCAACGCGATTAGCATTTTAAATTACCTTTTTAACGAGGTATAGCACGAGTCTGTAGCTTTGGTCGTTTATTCTAGCTTTTTTCAATGATTTCCCGCCAAACTAGCGGGTTTTTCCAAAAGTTGTAGAACAAACGTTGTTCATATCCTGCTGCTAAGCACAGTAAAATTTAGTTCAGGATCCTAAAACCACGATTTGATGCATACCCACAAACAAAGGGACAAATTATTTCATTTTGGGAAGAAGAAGAAAATCTTATTTTGGCTATAACTTTTGAACGGAGCATCGGATTTTATCATATGACCCCTCATTCGACGGGAATTTTCAATAGAAAAACTACTAAAACATTGCGAGGGGGCATTTATCCCCAACGGCCCCATCAGATCCAAATTTCTAAATTTTCACTTTTACACTTTCACCGCTCTCTCTCCCAAACCAATTGATTTTCTTGAGGTCTTGGTGTATTACTTATTACGATCGGACTATCACATCAGATTTTCATTTCTTCGTGTATATATAGTAGTCGCCTTCGCACACTCTCCTGGTGCGCTTCGTCACTACATGGACTGCCGTCCATAGTGATAAGCACTTTATCAGGTGGTTTTTAAAGAAAATTTGTAAATTTGTTTGTTTTGTTTTTTGAGATCTCACATGGGAATGAAAAGTGTGACCAGGGCCAAAAACATAGTATTCCTCTAAAAATACTAGATTAATTTAAGAAGTCTTACGTTATACGTAAGTAAGAAAATGTTACGTAGTAAAGGCGACACTAATTGTTTAAAAATACATTGAATAACTTGCAATTAATAATAAAAAACATTAAACAAAGAGACTTGGGGCCGGTTTCTCGAGTGCCGGCTAACATTTCTCAAACAGATAAAGTCCCTGTTAAGGCATTTTGGCTTTCTCGAGCATCAATGTGAGAACTAACTTTGACAGGGACTCGGAGTCCCTGTTAAGCGTTTTCGACTCGATAAAACGACAGCTGATTTTCCAAAGCCAAATAAGAAGAAGAAACGAAATCACTGCTGACTTTGCCTTTGAATTATACCCAAACAGCTGATAGAATAATCAAAGCACGCCATGTTTTGCGCTTTACAGCACATTCTGTGCGCTAACAGCACTCTGTAATTGCTTCTCGATCAGATAAATTAAAGGCGTCGAGAAAACCGATTTGCTTTTACGATAAGTTTATCTGGTAATTATCTTTTTCGAACAGATAGCTATCAGGGACTTTAGCCGGCACTCGAGAAACCGGCCCTTGGTGCATTTGTATATATGGGGTCATTAGCCGCGAGGCGAATTTTGAAGGAATTAAAATTAAATATGAAAGTTAGACTTATACCTTGAAAATGTCTAATAAGAATTTGTTCTCGCCAAATTGGTTTTTGGCCATTCAAGTAAGCATTAAATGTTTTTATACCCGTTACTCGTAGAGTAAAAGGGTATATTGTATTCGTGCAAAAGTATGTAACAGCTAGAAGAAAGCGTTTCCGACCCCATAAAGTATATATATTCTTGATCAGGATCACTAGCCGAGTCGATCTAGCCATGTCTGTCTGTCCGTCTGTCCGTCTGTCTGTCCGTATGAACGCTGAGATCTCGGAAACTATAAAAGCTAGAAGATTGGCATTTGGCATGCAGATTCTAGGAGTTCCTAGCACAAGTTTATTTCAAAAAGGTGCCACGCCCCCCCTAACGCCCACAATAGCTAATATACGATTTAAAAAATTTAAATAGTTCGGAAAAGTAAAAATGCAGTTTTGTTGTGCTTATCAATACCTATCGAAATGTAGAAGAAATTTTTTAAATCGGACCATTCGTTAAAAAGATAGGGCTCATCAAAGTTTATATATCCATCTCCCTCGCACTCCCTTTAGCTGAGTTCCGCGAACTAGCAAAACTATTAAATTTATTTGTGTTTTAGCAGTGCCAGAGCGAAGATGAGTGGAAAATAAAATCAGATGAATATATGGTCGTATAAATGAGATCTTAATCAACAGTTTTTGGTACTTGGCTTTTTTTTTGTTTGCGCCGTTTGAGAGTGACACCGTTTTTGCTCCAAGTGTACCTTGTAGGGTATCGTAACAAACTTTTTGTAGAAAAAAATGTTTTTTTTTTCACGAATTTTAATTGATTTTGTGTAAAAAACTATAGTATTACCTAATAACAATAAATGCTGAATTTTTATTGTAGTTTAGTATTGATTTGGTTGTGTTGTCAGTTGGAAAGGATGGTTCACGCCAAACGCTGTGGGATTTAACTCCGATGGAATTTCGAATCGTTCTTTTACAGAAATATGCTCAGTAGATGTAAGCAACTTTCTGCTTTTACACTTTTATAAAATATTGATTTTTGGGAAAGTTACATTAAAAAACACATCGTTCGTCGCCTTATCCTACAACTTTTGAAAGTGCAAAAAAAGTATGGTTCACGCCAAACGCTGTAGGATTCAGCTCCGTTGGAATTTTGAATCCTCATTTTACAGAAATATGCTCAGTAGATGTAAGCAACTTTCTGCTTTTACACTTTTAAAAAATATTGATTTCTAGAAAAGTTACATTCAAAAAACGAATCGGTCGTCACCTTACCCAACACTCCAACAATTCAATAAAAAAAAGGTTTTTTTTTGTTAATTCCTGATTAATGTGTTTACTTATGTATCAAAAAGTAAAAAGCAATTACAAAATTTGGATTTTTTTTTTAAAGCAAAGGTTAAAAACTTATATTTTACCTTTTTATCATTTACAAATTGTTGAAAGTCTGGTAAACGATGCGGAAAAGAGAACTCCATTAGTATCCAATAAAAGTGAGCAAGAAGACCTACATACTTGCTGCCATGCGTTTTAATAGAAGAAATCGGAGGGCTTGATAAAAAACTCCATATCTTAAAAACAAAAATTGACTCCAACATCTGTCCGTACAAATGGCTCACTGATATACATATATAATATACATACATTTTTTTTAATATATGTATGTATGTATATATATGCACAACGTTGACGTTGGGGACTTTTTTTATTTATATCGATCATTTAAAGGACTTTTGCTGATTTTAGGGACAGTCCTCAAAATTTTCTGGCATATAGCGTGGGGATATTTTAGTATACGCAGGAAGGCACGTATTATTTTGATACATTTATTTACTGTTATAAAAAGAGCACTTTTAGCGGCAACGCTTCAATAACCTCTTTTTATATACATAGGTGTACTACATTTAAATAATAGTTTTTAATATTTATTTATTTATCATTGATTGTGGGGACTTATGGTAAAAGTGCGTGTAATGCAATGACTGTAAATGTGGAAAGTTCAAATTTATGTTAATATGATACTTTTTCCCCATGTCGATGAAAATGTTGAAAATACTTAACATAAGCTACATATATTTAAGCTGTACCTATGTATATTCAAAAAATTGTATGTAATAATAATCTCGGTTTCCCACATTCCTCCCATTAATACATACATATGTATATACATATTGCAAGAACTGCAAGGGTAGGGGAACGGCAGTTCAGAAAAATCAAAAGTGTTTTTAAAAAACAAATACCATAAATAAATTTATGAAATAAATGTATCGATAATCTATTATTGTACAATAAAACGCAGTCATATTGTTTGTTGGTAATGCTTACATACATACATACATACATATGTATGTATGATTTATATTAGTGTGGACATTTGTAAGGTCATATGAGCATAGAATCTGAAATGATAAGTTTCTGTGCAAAAACAAATTTAAACACTTAGGGCCTAAGCAACGGTAACAAAGTTTGACTAAAAATTATTTATACGATACCTAGAATTTTTATTCATGCTGTAATTAAAGGTACCAATCGGCAAAAAAGTCCGCCCTAATGTAAATACGTAAATTCAAACTAATACATTGTTCAGACAGACGGCGTTTCTGCAACATCCATTAAAATACGCAACTGTGTTTCTAACGGACAAATACTATTATTGTACTAACCGGCGTAGTAAACGCTAACACGGTGCAACAACGTTTTCGATGTTGCAAATTTTAGCGGCAGTGTGCTATCAATAACAAAAAACGCGCTGCGTTACTGAAAGTAGTATTAGTGTTAATGGGATATTATTGTACAATACAGAAACAAATTATCGAAAATTTCTCGGACCGGAAAGTACAATGTACATACTCATATATGCACATATCGGATCTGCATTCTCTTGTTAACCGCCTAAGCTTCAAAATGAGTACCAAAAAGTTATTGCGTGTGCGCGTGAAGAATATTAAGAAAGTGGCTGCAGGTAAGTAATATAAAGTCCAGTCATTATTTATTTTATATGTCTTAAACAAGGTTCTTAAAATAATTGTGCAGTTAAATGGAAATAAGTGATCGGGATTAAGACAGTATTTAAATAACATGGCTAAAAAATAATCTATGCGCCAATTCTAAGATGTTCAAGAACAGGATATAGAACTACAAAATATTTAATTGAAGGCCTAATTAGAAAAAAAAAGTTATGGACATATAAAATTTCCCTGGAACTGTCGCGCCAAAATGCGTCCAAACTTCAATATTGTTTTTCACATAGGCAAAGGTTATTATATTTGACATCTTAACGGTCCGATCTGTATGATTTTTTTTGCAAGTGTTCATAAAACCGAATACTACAAAAATTGGTAAGAAATTCGGGAAAAACTATTTTATTTTGACTGTAATTAAGATTCTTAAATTTATTCTTAAAATTTTAATAAGTTATAACTAATATTTTAAATTTCACATCTAAATCTAGAATCCACTGCTAAGAACGCAAAAGGACTAGGCCCATACTCCGAGCTGTGTAAAAGTAAGTATTTTATACATTATTTGTTTAAATACCAACATTACCTACACACAAAAAAAAATTGTCAAAAAGGCCCCAACTGCATAAAATTGTTATTCAAAAACCAGAGTGTTTACCGAATTCAACTTAGTTGAACAAAATAGTTTTTTGTTGTAAAAGATTTTTTAAATTGTTAATTTAAAAACGGTACTTATTTTAATTTATTCTTTTTGCAGAACCAGATTGGGAATCCACTCTTCGTGAAAACCCAGAATATTCAAGTATAGAAAATTCTGCTAGTACGTAAAGCTATATTTGTCAATTATATTTTTATGTATATATGTATGCTAATATAAGTAGTCTACATTTTTCTAATAGTACATGTCCTAAATAGATTGTAGAAAATGTCACGCTTAAATTCATACTAATTTATATTAATATTCTCTTAATCTTAAAAAAAGCTTTGCTTTTGTTTTAGATCTTTTGAAATCCTGGTTGTCCCCTTTATATATAAATAATATTCTATGAATGAATTTAAAAGTCGAACGGGGATGTCAAAAAAACTTTTTTTCCACCAAATAAAATACACTAATTAAGTATAACCCATATTTGGCTGGAACAAATTAATGTGACAGCCCCGATACAGAGAAGCCACATAAATCTTTTAAATTAATAAAATTAAATTTTTAAATAGATTTTACAGATCCAACCTATATACTAAGTTCCACAAATCTGCCTTTAAATAATACCGCGGCCTCTCAAAATTTTTCTTATAAGCCTGATGTTCCTTTATATGACGTAAGAGACTTGATTATTCCAACCCCAAAATTGATAGAAAAATCGAAAAAACATTTTTGTATGTTCTGTCAAAAACTGCAAACAAAATTTGCACGCCATTTGCAACTCGTGCATAAAAATGAGAGCTCAGTGAGGAAATTTAATTGTCTTCCAAAAAATGACAAAATAAGGAAACAATTAATTGATGAAATCAGAAAGAAAGGCGACTTCATGTTTAATACAGATAAACAGTTTAACAAAGGCATTTTGATTGTTCCTCGACAGAAACAAAAAAACTCAAAAAACCAGGCTGCTGATTTTGTTTGCTTCAAATTTTGTTGTGGGTTCTTTCCAAAGAACACTTTGCGTAGCCATGTAAAGAACTGCCCTGGTAGTAGTCACAAAAAAGGAACTCGTGATTTACTTAAGAATGGTCGTGCCAAAACAGGATTTGTCCATCACTCTGCTGTCGATGTTTTACGGGAAAAAGTATTGCCGGTGTTAAATGATGACGAAATTTCACGAAACCTACTCTACGATGAGCTTATAATATTATATGCAAATGAACAATGCTTCCGCCACAATGAACTTCAATATGACATGATTCGAGCGAATATAAGGTTGCTTGGCAGATTGGTTATGGAACTAAAGAAAAATTCTGAAGACATTCAAGAGCTCAAAGACGCCATTGCACTGAAACATTTAGACGTTTTTGTATGCTGCATTTGTTCTGTTGCGAAATGGGTTCCAACCACTCAATTTTTTAAAACGCCTTCGGTAGCGACTAACCTCACCGCGTTAATAAAAAAATGCGCCTACAGACTAATGGCACAAAGCATAAAAACACAGAATGACGATAAAAAAAAATCAGTAAAAGATTTTTTAGTTTTATGGGAAACTGAAATACCGATTTTTATAAATTAAAAAGCTTGTGAGGATCAGTCGAAAATCAAACGTTCAGCACGAACCATTCTTCCATGTAAGGAAGATATTAAAAAGCTTTTTGATTATGTCAGAAACCACTCAGAAAAAGCTCTTCACGTATTAAAAGATAAATTTGATTTAAATGCCTGGAACTCTTTGATTCAAAGTACACTTATCGCCCTGCAAATTTTTAATCGACGACGAGCCGGTGAAATTGAACGACTCACAATTGAGAATTATAACACTGGCCACGCCATTGAGGAAAATATGGACCATGAAAATTTCGCATCCCTATCAAAGGAATCACAAGAGATTGCCAATAAATATACAAGACTAACAATTCGCGGAAAGCTGAATAGAACGGTACCAGTGCTTCTTACGCCTTTTGATAAATTTTGTATAGAGACTATTTTAAAGTATAGAAAAAAGGCTGGCGTAAAAGAAACAAACATATATATATTCAGCGTTGCCCATTGTAAGCCCTTACCAAAACCTTATGTAAGGGCGTGTCCCATTTTAAAAATGTTTGCGGAAAGGTGTGGAGCTAGGTGTCCAATGGCTTTAAGAGGTACTATGCTCAGAAAACATTTAGCTACGTATACCTCTCTGTTAAATGTAGAAGATATGCAAATAGACAGACGTGCAAACTTTATGGGACACCACAAGGATATATATAAGAGCATATACCGCATACCTGTATCAGTAGCAGAAATTACAGAGGTGTCAAAAATGCTAATGGCAGCTTTAGGAAACGACGATCCAGAGGATGAATCTATTCCTGTTCCGTTAACAAATAGTGAGTAATGTTAATGGGTGCCAGTGGCTTACATATTTGTTAAATTTGGTTAACATTTATGATCATAATTTCTTTTTAACGGTGATAATTGTTTGTGGTTGATCTTGCTCTAATCAAGCACAATATCTTGCAATACAATTTTTTTAACAAACAAAAAAAAAGGGATTTATTTTAAGACTAAAATTAACTAATTATTTACAAGAACAAAGCACATATTTTTTGATCAGCATGTTCAAGTATACAGAATGAAATTAATTATTTACTTTAAATAAATACTCTGTAAAACTTAATTTATTAAAATAAGAATTATTTTGTATTATGTTTTTGTAAGCACTATAAATATAGTTGTATATATTTTGTAGATGATTTCGAAGACTCCGGGTCAAACTATTCGGACAACAAATCTGAAAGTGGATCCGATGACGAGTTTCTCCAAAGTTTTAAAAACAACGAAAAAAAGAGTAGGGGAGAGTAGGGTAATGTGACGAACGATTCGTTTTTTTAATGTAACTTTTCTAAAAATCAATATTTTTCAAAAGTGTAAACGCAGAAAGTTGCTTACATCTATTGAGCATATTTCTGCAAAATTTGGAGTCGAAATTCCAACGCAGCCAAATCCCACAGCGCTTGGTGTAAACCATCCCTTAAAAAAAAAAAATATTTTTTTAAATATAATTCACGGAAAAGTTATTTTCGATATGGAAAAGAAAGAAGTAATAAGATAATGCCCAAACTTACAAACAAAAAGGTTTGTCAAAATGCAATTTTTTTTTTAATTGAATTCAACTGACGTCACTAAAAAAAAACAAAACAACAACAAAACTGCAGCAGTAAATGTTATCTGGTATTATTATATTTTTTTTACACATAATCAACGATAACAATTAAAATTCTTGAATAAAAAAAGTTCGTCACATTACCCTACAAAAAGTTCGTCACATTACCCTACCAGGTAGACTTGTAGCAAAAACGGGGTCACTCTCAAACGGCGCAAAAGAAAAAAACGCAAAGTACCAAAAACTGTTGATAAAGATCTTATGTATACGTGCATATATTTGTCTGATTTTATTTTCCACTCATCTTTGCTCTGGCACTGCTGAAACACAAGTAAACTGAATATGTTTGCTAGTTTGCGCACCACATTTTTAGCGAAAATTACCTCACGAACAAATTACGGGACTTCTTATTAATATTACTGTAAAAACATTGTCGACACGGTAAGGGGAGACGAATACATTTATTTGGAATTTTTGTCGTGACTTCATATATGAGATTCGACGAGTTCGTCACATTACCCTACTCGTCACATTACCCTACTCTCCCATATGTATTGCAATGTTATTAATATTTGAACTAAAACCTTCTAAGATTAAAATCGCTTAAATTATTAAATATTATTTTTAGCTTTTGAATAAAATTAATAACATTTTCTAATAAACCATTTTTTTAGGATCTTCTTTTGGAAAAATTCAACAAAAACGCTGGACTGCTGAAGAAAGTAACGCCTTGACCATAGAGTTTGGCGAACCAGCTCAAATTTCAAAATTACCTTCGTTAAAAAAATGCATCGAGGTAATCAACAGGAATACCCATCTTAAGGATAGAACACCCCAGCAAGTCAAGTCTTGGATTGACAACCAGAGAAAAGCTGAAGGGCGCAAGACGGGATCTTCTCTTAATAAGAAAAAATATTAAATAGAAACATTAACTTACATTATAACGATTGTTATTCATGAATGTTATTTTTATGATTTAAAAACTTATAAATGAAATGTAACAGTGTATTTTTTTATTTTTCGCTCAAAAATAAAAAGTTTAAAAAAATTGCAAAAATTACACGGCGTTACATGTTTAAGCCAGCGGTCGGCAGGGTCCTATTAAGTGAGCATAGGGATTTGCTCTGCCCATCCGGTGCCTCTCACATACACTGAAAAAACAGCGGTCTGTACACACACATCGATGACATTTTGTTTTATATTTGTGTGTGTAATTTAAACTGGGCTGCTCATCGATGTGTGTGTGCAGACCGCTGTTTCACAGTGTACGTGAGAGGCAGCGGATGAGCAGAGCAAATCCCTATGCTCACTTAATAGGAAGCTGCCGACCGCTGGTTTAAACCCTTTATTTGAGTACCTCGGTGGATGTCATATACTGGAATACGCTTCGAATCGCCATTTTTAAATGTGTTTGCCAAAAAATTTCTCAATGCAAGGATTCTGACCAAAGCGACCTCAAAGTTGAAAAATTTATTCATTTTCTTAAAGTTTATATGAATATCATTTTGGGGTCTCGACGGAGTGGGAATCTTTAATTGTTGTCCCGAAAATCGGTTTTTTATTAAAAAAGTTCAATTGATTTAAGGTCTATATGAATATAATTTTGGGGACTCGATGAAGTGTCCTTATAGTGTACGTTGAGATAAGCAATATGTTCAACCAGGTGGCAACCTTGTACTTTTGTCCCCGAAATACGCATTCTATACCTACATATATAAAAAGTGCCCCATTTATATATTTAATAAAAAGTTTATTTTGAGGACAAAGTCCCCAAAATTCAATATATTTTTCGTGTTCCTGAAATACACGCTACATACACAAATATAAATAAATAACGTGAAAAAGCTTGAAGAGCTCCAAAATTTATTGTGGATCCTTTTTGGGTCCTCTTTTATTCAGTTTTATAGCGGAACCCCCAAGATTTTTGTGTCCCCAAAAAGGTCGCTGAACATACATATATATATATATATATATATATATATATATATATATGTATATATATATATATATATGTAGAACGCCGCCTCTTATCACCTTCTTATCAGATTCGGGTCCAGAAACATGATCATGCCTGGTTAATACGGCTGAAATATACCAAATAAATTACTTCGCAGCCCTGTAACGCGATTTTTAGGTGAAACTCTGAATTCCTCCTCTTGACTGTGAAACTGGGAACGATGACTACAAGAACAAATCAAACCGATGAAAAATTTTGATGCACTTACATATATCTAAAACCTTCAAATCGTATGGGAAATTAGAGTTTAAAGCTTACTTAAAATCGACCATTGTAAATTAAGTTTTTTGATTTGGGATCTTTTTTGTCCAAGTTACAGCAAAAAATCGATTAGGAAAAATTGCAAACTTGTACCAAAAATCAAAATCCTGATTTTTAACCAAAAATAAATGTAGTATTTTGGTCATAGACAGCTCGGAGGAGCTCTCTTAATTTTAACGACTGTACAGCGTGGCCTTCGACTGTTTACTGAGCCCACCCTACAAGTGTACCACTAATTTAAAACTTTTAACTGGTGCGCTGCTCGTTCGTGATTCCGATGGTTAACGAAGAGAAGCATTTTCCTTGTAGAAAAGTGGCTTCGTCAGCACATTGCGGAAGCGCATCTCCGGCTCTTTGGAGTCGCTCCAACCGGTTGGTTGCAACCCACGCGGCACTCGTAGGAACCATTGTCTATGACCAGGAAACGTTGGCCCACCATTCTCGGTAGATTTATTTTACTTTTTCATCCGACAAACGCCGGTTTCGTTTTCCCACCGATTCGTAAACAAATCAAGAAGAAACGGTCACTAACTATCGAGAACTAACTATCGATGACTATCGGCAGAGGTGGGTGCGAATCACCCTGTGGTCTGTTTAATTTGATTTTTTTCGCAAAAATTTAACTGATTTGAATTAAAAAATAGATTACCAGAAAAATGGATGCCCCATAAGAAATTGTTGTTTATTCCAATGTAGAACACATTTTAATTGTGATTCGTCGTCAAAGAGGTTTATTTTACCTGAAAAGAAAAACAATTTTTTTAGAGTGCCATGACTTTTGTAACAATTCTTATTCGGGCTGCCTATTTCTACAAAATTCATTCTACCGCTGGATTTGTAACAGTTCATAACAACTATTTTTCAAGTATTCAGTTTTGCAGAACTTTTTAAATTTGTGTAGTGCTTTTAAAATTTTGGGTTTTGCTTGTGCTACTTTTCCGACAAACCATAATGTTGTTGGTTCATGTGATTAACATAAATGAGCAACAGTCTCAGGTAAGCCTCTTAAAAATTATATTGCAAATTCCTTCCTTTTGTCGAGCCTCCAAGGATCGTGTAAAAATATTTAACTAGCTACGAAATTTCAAGTCTTCTTCAAAAAAATAATTTAAATTATATGTGATAACAAATGTGCCAAAGTAAAAGTATTGTGCATGAGGTTTAATTTTATTATTATATTTTTAATTTTCAAGCCGAATTTAATAACGTATTTATTACATTTCAAGGCCCTGTTAAACAGCCAATTTGAACAGCCAATTGTGTTCGAAATGAAGTACAATGGGACGGTAATGACAAAACAGAAACTGGAGCCTTTGGTGGCAATCCCTTTGTCTAAGATGGATATTCAGATGGATAACCAAAGACTGCTTGACAATGTTAGTATTTCCATCCTTTTGCGTATGATGGCTAACAATCCTTCAATATCGAAATTTTCCCTATTCAACGGAAACACGTTCGTGGCCGACCTTAAGCTTGTTGAAAATTTGGACGAATTCTTTTGTGTCGATAGTATCTTCCAGTTCTGGTTCGAGAAACCCAACAACCCATGAGCTAGGGAAATGGATCTTTTCTGAGATCATATGGTACCGCAAGGGGTTCATGGTGGCCTAAGAGAGGGGATTAGTCTATAATCCCTAACCATGCTCACCTAACCTAACCTAACATCTTCCAGTTCTAACTTGTATTTTGCCCACCCTACAAGTCTACCACTATTTTAAAACACTTTTAACTGGTGCGCTGATCGTTCGTGGTTCCGATGGTTAACGAAGAGAAGCATTTGGCCTAATGGAAAAGTGTAATGCCTGCATCGACACCAGGAAATGGTGTGTTGAGCAAAAGACCCTTTTGGAAACCTGCCCGGAGGACTATGCTTCGAAAGTAATTTACAAAGCATCCGATTACTATGAGATTCTCGTTTAAATGGACCAGGCGTCTAGGGATTACATCCTCGCCAAGTGCGGGAAAATTAAGTATATTGTGTGGCAATTGCCAGTAGACTGGATTGCCAAGCTGCCACATGGTTAGCAGTACCTCCTAAATTTAAAAATATATGTGTAAATTTATAGTATATATATTTAAAACGGTCCAGTGTAAATAAAATTAAAAAAGAATATAGATAATAAGCAATACATAAACATATTTAATTTAAATTTAAATAATAAATAAAAATTGAAGGCTGCCGAGAACTCGACCTGGCCGCACTAAGTGCAGGATGAAATGTGAGTCCGCCCGTCGTATGACTGTTTGCGATATGGCAGTTATCTAGTATTATTCTGGTATTCACTCGAATGTACCGAAAAAATACCCCAGCAACGGTCCGTCCAAAATGTCAGCTGCTGGACGCAGCTAGGCTAGGATTGTCCACTAGCTAAAACGAAAAGTTTTGTAACGAAATCACGTTAACGGTATTCCATTCCTTCTTTTTATACCCGTTACTCGTAGAGTAAAAGGGTATATTGTATTCGTGCAAAAGTATTTAACAGCTAGAAGGAAGGGTTTCCAACCCCATAAAGTATATATATTCATGATCAGGATCACTAGCTGAGTCGAACTAGCCATGTCCGTCTGTCTGTCTGTCTGTATGAACGCTGAGATCTCGGAAACTATAAAAGCTAGAGGATTGGTATTTGGCATAAAGATTCTTGGAGTTCCTACGCAGCGCAAGTTTGTTTCAAGAAGGCGCCACGCCCCCTCTAACGCCCACAATAGCTTAAACACGATTTTAAAAATTTAAATATTTCGGAAAAGTAAAAATCCAGTTTTGTTTTTTTGAAATTTTTTAAAGCGAACCATTCGTTAAAAAGTTATGCCTGATCAAAGTTTTATCTCCATCTCCCTCGCACTCCCTTTAGCTGAGTTACGATTATTAGATAGTCGGGACACCAACCCGACTACAGCGTTCGCACTCCCTTTAGCTGAGTGACGGGTATTAGATAGTCGGGACAACAACCCGACTATAGTGTTCTCTCTTGTTTGAGCAATGAGTTATTGAGTTCTGCATAGACAATGAGAGCAGTAAACTAATAATATGAGGGTTAATAATAATTATTGGTGGAGAATATGCGTACATTAGTTAAGCGTACACAAAGTAAAATAAAATGACTTTAAAAATTAAGAAAAGAAAGTAGAACATTTTAATCCTTTATCGGTTAACAACACGATCCGATCTATTAGCATCCGACTCCCGAAGTAGTTCAAAACGAAATAGTTGTGGAAGAAAGAAATATCGATATTAGTCCTAATTACACGATCACTATAACAATATAGTCCTTTTCCACAGAAAGCAATCCACCATCTACCATCCGTTGCACGGATGTCCATTAGATTTTTACCAGTTTGTCCGCCATCCAAATTGGATGGACTTTGAGGGGCTCTTTCATGTGGTATTTGGGCGATGTTTTACGGTACAACACTAAATTCTTCCTCTTGACTGTGAAAATTGAAACGTTGACTACGCGAACGTAATCAAACCAATAGCGGGAAAAAAATAAATAAAGTTTGAAGCTTTCTGATTTTATTCTTAAATTATTTATAGTTTGTTGTTGGCAGAAAAGCATTTGCAAACAAGTTGCTATGTGTGGACCAAAATATAGGCTGTTCTGCAAACGAAAACATCAATGTTCGTCAAAAATATCTGATATTAATTTAAAATTCAGAATATACTCCTATATAGTTTCATTTTGCTATAAGCCACCGAAACAGCCCACAGTTGCTTTTGTTTACAATTTTGAAATGTTTATGGTATTATTATATTTTGCTGAGTTGAAATCCCTCTTTCGTTTATGTTGAGATAAGCTTTTCAAGTCAGCTTATATCGGATGGTGGACGTCAAAAATCCCAACTGTTTCCAACATGGAAATAGGGTATAATTGAAAACATCGAAGAAAATACATCGATGTGTTGCCTTTTTAACACATCAATGTTAGCGATAGTGGCATTGATGTTTTTGCATCTCTAGGCAAAATACACATTTTTTCACATTTTGTGTGGTTTTTCGGGACCACAACACGCTCGTCAGCGGTGTTTCTAATGCTATGATGCGGACAAATTCTAATTCTGGACCTTTTTTATTTTATTACTTTGGGATATACTTTTTAATTAATTTACTTTTATTGAATTGATTGCAGTGCCCTCTAAAAATTGTTTTCATTCTTGTTTTCTTCTTTTTGTTGTTTTAGCACTCGGTGTAGAGCTTGATCAGCTCAAAAACTATACCTATGGGGCTCGCAAAGGTGAAATTTTCGGGATTAAAGAATATACGTTAAAATGTATGAACTGGATCCTGCAGCATGCGGTGACATCGTAGTATTCGTCGCTGGATGGGTCCGACCGGTGACCGTCCACTTTGCCGTGCTTAGGGCTTGTCCGCCTCGATAATGAGATTTACGAAGGTACAATGTACAGTGTCCGGTTGGCACTCAACTTCAATTGCACCTAGTACCCAGTCCGCCGTTTTATCATCCTTTGCCAAATCCCGCCATAGATGTGCGTCTGAACTGTGCACTTCCGATCGGACCCATTGCCATCACCCTGGGGGTCTTTGACTTCCGTATCTTCCACCAGATCATACTATTCGTACTCTTTCTCGAATGGGAAATTAGAATCCCACAGGCACATGGTGGAGTCTGGGGAACTGGGAATAGCAAGGCTTCTGCCAGAAGCCCTAAGGAGTCTTTCTCGTCGCAGTCTCCATATGCATAAAACCGCATCTAATCCCTTGTGGCCGCATCCTAAAAATATTTCCTTAAGATTACGCGGCTTTCGAGAGCTCCGTTGGAAGAGTGTAGCTGGAAGCTCTCCATTAACTTCTAAACCGTTGCATTATCGTTTATCTCAAACATAAATAGCAATAGCAAGGCTTTCGCTCCGTTCGCTTCTGCTCGGCACAGCGCCAAATGATTAAAATCGCAGAGAAGCGATTAACATTCCTTTGGTGCAGGTTCCTTGTGATTTTGCTTTCGAAAAACGGATGAACTTCTTAAAATCCCTGACCTTCGGTCAAAGTAATATTTTCAGAAAACAATATTGCCAGTTTTCTTGTCTTTCTCGTGAAATATCAACTTTACCGAATAAAGGCTCGTAACATTTTATTTTTTATTTATATAAAGCAAACTTAAAGTTAAAACTGTAAGCTAACTAAGATTAAGAGCTCTAGCAGCTAAGGCCTTCAGCTCGTCTGAGGTGTTGAATTAGATATATTTTTATTTTTATTATTTGAATTTAGATTTTGAGCTAGATTTGGGCTTATTCAAGGTGTTAGATACACTTTTATTTATTATTTGAAATTTAGATTTTATACTTAATTTGGGCTTTTTCAAGGAATGAGATGATTTTAATGACGTTGTCGGGAGTTGGGTTTGAGGAAGGGCAGTGGATAATGATATGTTCGATATTTATTGGGGAGTGATGGCAGAATGGGCATGTGCTGGGAAGTGTTCTATCGATGTAATGGGCATTGGTGAGTTTAGTGTGTCCCAATCGTAGCCTGTGTATGAGAATTTGGGTTTTTCTGTTGGTGCTTGGGGGAAAGTGACAGATGGATTGCGAAGAGGTCTATAGCATTTGCTTATACCAAGGAGAAACATTGTTGTACATTTCAGCTTGTATTGATTGTATGTGTTTTTTTAAGAAGTGTGATATGTCGTTAGAATTGTTGTGTGGGGAGAAGGTAAGGGGGTACTTTATGGGCCTCCTTAGCTGCTTTATCGGCGTTTTCGTTCCCTGTTATGCCGATGTGGCTGGCTCGTAACATAAAACTTGTATAACATCTAGATCAACAACTTTTGCTTGCAATATTTATTCCAAGAAATCGGACTTGTCGCCAGATTCGACCTAATTATACGTAGTCAGGTCCTTAAAATAAATGGATTCTGAAAATTATAAAATTTTCGAAGGTCGGGGATTGTTAGTATTTGATTATATACGTGGGTGTCAAAGCAAATCTCGGTGTCACAGACGACCTTTTTGAAAGTTTCTTAATCCCCCGCACGTTTTGAAAAAATAAACCAATAAGACAACACTAATGAAATCTATGAACTATCTTCATACTACAATTTTTATACCCTTGCAGAGGGTATTATGATTTCAGTCAGAAGTTTGCAAGGCAGTGAAGGAGACGTTTCCGACCCCATAAAGTATATATATTCTTGATCAGCATCACTAGACGAGTCGATCTAGCCATGTCCGTCTGTCCGTCCGTCTGTCCGTCTGTTTCTACGCAAACTAGTCTCTCAGTTTTAAAGCTATCGGGCTAAAACTTTCGCAAAAGTCTTATATCTATTGCAGGTAGCATATAAGTCGGAACGAGCCGGATCGGACAACTATATCATATAGCTCCCATAGGAATAATCGGGGAAAAAATGTAAAAAAAATGTATCTAGGGTGTTTTTGAACCTAGAACCTCCTACTTTTTTATCTAATTCTGAATTTCGAATAAAATTTTTTCAAAATCGGACGACTATATCATATAGCTGCCATAGGAACGATCGAAAAATTAATGGGAATATAATAGGAAATAAATTATTGCTTCGTTGACTTTTATTGTATTCTCTTCTACTCTGGGATATGAGTCTTTTTAAATGTTTTCGAATTTCGATTTTAATTTTATCAATATCGAACTACTATATCATATAGCTGTCATAGGAACGATCGGAAAATTAGTGATTAATAGGGTATAAAAGCGTCGGCTGGCCGAAGCTAGCTTCCTTTCTTGTTATATTTACCTTGAGTTATATTTAAAAATAAACTTTTTATAAACCGTCTCGATAAAATTAGCTTAAAAAACTTAAAAAACCTGACAGTAGTACCAATTTTCTCGAACTTTAAAAATATACAATTTCGGAGTAGTTATCGAAATGTTGTCTTAACGAATTACTTATAAACGGTATTTTGGTAAAAATTAAAAAATATTTTTGCTTAAAAGTGTATGTTATGTATTTATGTTTTTGCAAAGGCGGCATGTTTTTATTAATTTCTCAAGAACTACAACTTCTTTTAACATGAAATTTTTACCAGAAATAAGTTTTATTTTTAACTTCAATACTAAGTACCTTTGAACAAATAATTCGTTTACACAACATTTCGATAACTTCGCCGAAATTTGGTATTTTAAAGTTTGAGCTAGTTGGTACCACTGTCAGCTGGCGACTGTTTTTTTATACCCTTGCAGAGGGTATTATAATTTTGGTCAGAAGTTTGTAACGCAGTGAAGGAGACGTTTCCGACCCCATAAAGTATATATATTCTTGATCAGGATCAATAGGGGAGTCGATATAGCCATGTCCGTCTGTTCGTCAGTATGTCTGTTTCAATACCGTTTGCGAGCTCAGTTTAAAAGCTAGCGACTTCAAACTTTCACAGTCGTCCTAAAACATGTGTACGCAGATCAAGTTTGAAAACCGACCCGATCGGACGTCTATATCCTATAGCTGCCATAGGAACAATCGGATATAGCTTACAAAAAATGAAGATATTTCGCTCAGTGTAAGAGCTATTAACAAGAATCTTTCGAAATCGTATTTTTTGTGCGTACCTTGATCAGGGTAAAAGCGCGTGCCGATCGGACGTCTATATCCTATAGCTCCCATAGGAACAATAGGGTGAAATCGGTCAAGATTTGACGTTTTTCAGGATATTTCGCGCAGAATATAAGCTATTGACATGAAATTTTCGAAATCGTATTCTTTTATGCATATGTACCTTGATTAGGGTAGAAGCGCGTGCCGATCGGACGTCTATATCCTATAGCTCCCATGGGAACAATAGGGTGAAAAATTTTAAAATTATATTTTTTTTCAATTATAAAATATTTTGTTGTTTTGTTAATTCATGTTGCTTTTCTAGTCAAGTTTTCATTCGTGAAATCTGCAAGGGTATTAAAACTTTGGCTTGCCGAAGTTAGCTTCCGTCCTCGTTTTTAGCTAATTTTTTCGAGAGGTTTTATAAAAAGCATATTTTTAAATATAACCCGAAGTAAATATAAAAATTGCAGTATGCTGATCTAAACCAATATAAGTCTTCGAATAAAAAATGGGTCAGTGGTAAATTCCTACCAGAGCGGATTGACATAAAAATCTAGAAAAATCAGCATAATTCTGAAATAATTAGGAGACGTGTGTGAGGTACAAATTAAAACAATAAATGACCCCAAAGTGCCCCAAAATTCGATTCGTTTTTTTTTAAATTCTTTCTGTTGCCATTTCTCTGTTATAAATGTTGTTAAAATGGTTTAAAAAAATTATGATCATAATCTTATGGCATAGCCGCAACTAACTGCATTTAAATTTTTTGGAAATTCTGCCTCCTTAACCAAGTCCCCAATATTTTCCAATTCTCTTATGCGTGACGTCACGGCCTCCACATATGTTTGTATGTATGTTCTGCTGGCGCATTTTGCATTAAGTCGTAAATGTGTGTATGTAGCATTTTAAGTGTGACCGCGCAGGGGAAAAATGAAAATACCAGTCACAAAAAATTTAAAATGCGCGGTTAAAAAATCGATTATATCGCAAATCTTTTCATTTGTTTTCAAATGTTGAGTTATCTACAAACTTTGGATTTGTAAAAAACAAAAATAAACAATAATTCGCTCTGCTATGTACACACACACGCACGAAATATGTATATCCAAAAAATCAAGATAATACTGATATCCTTTTGCTAAAAGAATATTTAATTTACATTTCCACAACAGATTTAAGACATTTTGTAACCGATTTTTGTCATTTAAAATTCAAATCGCATTGATAATATTAAAAGAACATTAAATATTCAAACCAATTGATTATCACGCTCTTTATTACACGTGCCTCATATTGTTTAAACAAATGCAAATGTTTAAACAATTTGATTCACGGCGTCCCCCTCCACCTGTCTTCCTGCTATTAATAATATAATTCTAATCGGGGTGAAAAATTTATGAAAACTAAAATACTGAAAACAAAATAACAATTTTAAAACTTAACTTTTAAACTTAACTTATGCAAACAGTCCAAAGGAATGCGATGGAATGGATTGGATGGAAGGACAATGGTTGTTTTTGCAAGTTTTTGTTTTTTATTAAATAGTTTGCATACACAAAAAAAATTTGATTGGTAAAATTTACGTTTACGGATAGTTACGTAACTATAAACAAATATTTAAGTTTTTTTTGCGAATTGTGTTTATTTGTTGTTGTGAAAGTAATTATTTAATTGGTAGAATTGAACATTTTTGTGGTTGAGAACGGTTTAACAATTATATTGGTTAATTTTACCAAGTTTTTTTTTGAGTGTAGGACATAATACTGTTGTTTTTGTGGAAACTAAGAAACAAAGTTCTATAAAATGATTTCTCGGCTTTTAGGCTAATCTTGGGAATTTTTAAAATTTTAAATAAGTAGTAAAGGTAAAGGTATTGTCAATATATGTAGCTATTCTACATACATACATACATACATACATACATACATACATACATACATACATATTTTCAATCTTATTTTCCGCGGGCGAAGCTGCGGCCCACCTTGCTAGTATTTAATAAGTTTCATCACCGAGACTTGCTATTCGGGGGAAATTTATTCTGTGACACCCCCGATAAAGAGCTTAAACTCACATATATTCCTTATGAAACCATAGATGGAAACAAGGATGTGGCAATCGTGTGCCACGTGCAAGGAGCAAAGTCGTTGAAAAAGGTCAACCGGCTGGGAAGTTCGGTGTGGGATCTTTTTGAGAGGACCAAAGATGGAAAGACAGCCATATGCAGCATATGTAAAAAGGTTTACAAGACTAGTGGAAACACCAGCAACCGTGCTGATCATCTCAGGAGATCCCACACGACCCTAAATCAATATAAGCCAACATAAGCGACCGTAAATGTTGTAAATCAGTGCACTATGGGGCATTTGACCACTTTTGTTGGCCGAAATTAATAACTCGGCCAATTCAAAAGATATTGACGTGAAACTTTACCAGTCGCCATTTTTTGTTTAAGTTGTAGCGGAACTTTCGTTTTAAAGCCGCTTAAGTTCACTTAAGCTAGTTAATAACAATGCTAAGTAATTCTATTTTTTTTTGATAATAATTTAAAGCCAGAAAAGTCCTTACTTCCTTAGCCACCAGTGCAAACGATAGGAGTGTGTGAAATTTGGGGTTATGGTCTAAAAAATCAAATTACTGAAAAAGTGGCAAAAAGTGGCGATTCTGACCATATACATTTTAACAACAATTAAATAATCTACAAATCCCAATAGGTTTCAGAAGTGGACTCCGCTGGACTCACTTTGTTGCACCATTTAAAATTTAGTTTTCTTACAAAAATTTACTTTTTAGACCACTCCCTTTAACACTCATTTATAAGAAAAAACCGCTTGATTTTTGTCGTGTAACCACACAAATACTTAGTACACAGCGCAATCCTTTTAATCCAATCCAAAAAGTTTACTTAGATTGCTTAAAAACTCAAATTTAAAGCAAAAGAATAAAATATAAACGATCAAATCAGCATTTTTATTTCAACAAATTAAAGCTGGCACATCGGTATATACATATACTACTGAGTTTGGTGCTTCAGAATGCTTGAATCCAAAGTGGATTGTTCCATTACACACCACTCTCCGGTACTTAAGCCGTAATTCTGTTTCTCAAAAAAACTTGTTGATCAGTGGCAACAGTGCGTATGGTTGATAAACTTTGAAGCGAATTCGCAGACGAATTCGCGTCGAGCTGCCGGCGGAGCTCCCTGGGGTTACGGATGACAAATTCCTTATCGCAATAGCTCCTGGGATTATATGTCGGGGACGGCGGCTCTGCATCCCAATCCTCACACCCAAAAAAAGTAGTCATCAATATGCCCCCTTTAGGTGTCAATGTGCCACTATTGAGTGGAAAAAAGAGAGAACGCTATAGTCGGGTGCCCCGACTATCAAATACCCGTTACTCAGCTAAAGGGAGTGCGAGGGAGATGGATATATACAATTTTGATCGGGCATAACTTTTTAACGAATGTTCCGATTTGAAAAATTTCTTCTACATTTATACTTGTGATGTATTCAACACGAGGTTTTTATTCTGAATGTCTTCATATTCTATATTCCAGTTACATGTTGTTCATCCTCTTTCTCTCTTGTTCTCTAGGCTTGTATAACGTATACTTAAGTGCTGGGTAACATATTACTAGCGTTGCCAGATTGATCTTAAAATTCGAAATTGTCGTTATACAAATACCTAACAATACTTATCCAAAATCTTTAAAAATGTGGGCGCCAGACACATTTTAGTATCGTCTGTGGGCGATTATGGGCGATTATGGGTGATTGTGTAAAAATCTCTGACACGAAAGTCATTAAGTTGACCCTATTCTGGTGTCACTTTAATATTTTGGAAAATATGAATTTGACCCTTTTTGGTGTTAAAAAGACACTACACGGTGTCATTTTGTGGGTATGAAATATTTATTTTTAGTATGTAGTATATATACACTGAATATATTTTTCAAAATTTTGGGCAAAGTTCTGCTCAGACATTTTCACCACTTTTTATACCCTTGCAGAGGGTATTATGATTTCAGTCAGAAGTTTGCAACGCAGTGAAGGAGACGTTTCCGACCCCATAAAGTATATATATTCTTGATCAGCATGACTAGACGAGTCGATCTAGCCATGTCCGTCTGTCCGTCTGTCCGTCCGTCTGTCCGTCTGTCCGTCTGTCCGTCCGTTTCTACGCAAACTAGTCTCTCAGTTTGGAAGCTATCGGGCTAAAACTTTCCGAAAAGTCTTATATCTATTGCAGGTAGTATATAAGTCGGAACGAGCCGGATCGGACATCTATATCATATAGCTCCCATAGGAATAATCGGGAAAAAAAATGTAAAAAAATTATATCTTGGTTGTTTTTGAACCTAGAACCTCCTACTTTTGGAAATGCCATTTTTTATCTAATTCTGAATTTCGAATAAAATTTTTTCAAAATCGGACGACTATATCATATAGCTGCCATAGGAACGATCGGAAAATTAGTGATTAATAGGAATGATCTGCAAGGGTATATAAGCTTCGGCTGGCCGAAGCTAGCTTCCTTTCTTGTTTTTATTTAAATTCTTCTAAATCCTTAAGTTAATTTCAGATTTTAGTCCGGTCGACCTAAATCGCAGAAGAGAGTTATACAAAATTTTAATCCTTAAAAAATCACACAAATTTAGCTAGAACAGACGACTGTTAATAACTGAGAATTTATGTTCAACGAGCACTGCACATTCAAGGGTAATGGGCAAACGGTGAATTTATAGCATACTTTTTAGCAAAATATTTGAAATTCTATTATCATTCGGACCCTGAATAAAAAAACAGCACAATTGCGGTTAATGGTTATATTGAAAAATAATAGGTTCTAATAAACTTACATCGTTTTTAGGTAAATATATTTATAATATTTTCTTATCTTATTGAAAAATACTGATTTTAGTACTGCCGTGAAAAAAGGACACGACGAAAAGCGTCAGCTACCTATTTGCCTCTTGCTCTCTCCTATGGCGTGAGTGACGATGAATTAAAAATACAAATTTTTGATTTGCTCTACGAGGGTCATATGTGGCGAAAGTGGATAAAATTCTGCATTAGGAAGTAAAAGATATTACGGTCCTGTCTTACAGAAAGAAACCTCACAATGTCAAGCCAATGGTAAAACTTTGTTTTTTCGTTTTAAAAAAAAATACATTTATTTGCTCTTATTAGTGATGAAATAATAATAATGAAAAATAACTTTTTGAAAATGGGAATAATAAATTTATGAATTGTTTGAAATCCATTATTTGCTCATAACTTTTACTCTATGAGTAACGGGTGTTAAATAAAAACACCTCTGAACGAGGTAAAAAACTAGTGACGATCGCACCTTCAACATACAAAGGTTCTGATATCAACATTTTTAACGAAAAATTATTACACACGTGATTAAATATACTTTCCAAAATTGTCCCTTTTGGCCCGCCCTAGCAAACTATTCTATCCTTTCCTCTTCAGAGTCATTTTCTATTGTAGCGTGCCGAGTGAGTGCAAATTTGTAGCTTTAGTAGTACAGAAGTTACGGCCTTCCAAAATGTTGCTCTCGAAACCACGTTTGGAAAGTCCGTGCTCATCGGCATTTCTTAGCGGCTTAACCGATCGTTTTTATAGAAAAAATCGCAAAATTAATTTATTTTTTGATGCCAAAGACCCTTTCACGACAGTACTGCTGCCCTTTTGAAAAGGCGGAATGTTTTTATTCCGTTCTCAATTACTACAACTTTTTATAACATAAATTATTCCAATTATTCCTTGAAGGTCTAGTGTTTGTTAATTTGGTAATATTCGTGTTATTTTACGGCCACACTGGCTCAAAAACATACACAAACCGAAAATTCCACTTTTTATACCCTTGCAGAGGGTATTATGATTTCAGTCAGAAGTTTGCAACGCAGTGAAGGAGACGTTTCAGACCCCATATATATTCTTGATCAGCATGACTAGACGAGTCGATCTAGCCATGTCCGTCTGTCCGTCTGTCCGTCCGTCTGTCCGCCCGTCTGTCCGCCCGTCTGTCCGCCCGTCTGTCCGCCCGTCTGTCCGCCCGTCTGTCCGTCCGTCTGTCCGTCTGTTTCTACGCAAACTAGTCTCTCAGTTTTGAAGCTATCGGGCTAAAACTTTCCCAAAAGTCTTATATCTATTGCAGGTAGTATATAAATCGGAACGAGCCGGATCGGACAACTATATCATATAGCTCCCATAGGAATAATCGGGAAAAGAAATGTAAAAAAATTATATCTTGGGTGTTTTTGAACCTAGACCTCCTTCTTTTGGAAATGCCATTTTTTATCTAATTCTCAATTTCGAATACATTTTTTTCAAAATCGGACGACTATATCATATAGCTGCCATAGGAACGATCGGAAAATTAGTGATCAATAGGAATGATCTGCAAGGGTATATAAGCTTCGGCTGGCCGAAGCTAGCTTCCTTTCTTCTTAAATTATATTTTACAAGCGGTATTAAATGTATGGTGTAATATAAACCATGGTTCCAGCGACTTTCGCAAAAGGATTTCTGATAACGGATATGCTTGATAGCTGAAAAAATATATAGAATGAATTATTTCTTGAGCGGTATTTTTGTGTGAAGCATGAAGACTGCCGTCCAAAGACTTCAACCAAAATGTTGCCACCAAAAGTTGTGACCCGTTATTTTTAATGAAGTTTTTGCAACAAAATTGCATTTATACTTCTCAGAAATATTTGAAAATTTGGGTGCCAGACACATTTTAGTATGGTTTGTGGGCGACTATGGGCGATTGTGGGCGTTAGGGGGGCGTGGCGGTCGCCTGAAATAAACTTGCGCTGCGTAGGAAGCCCAAGAATATGTGTTGGTAATCCCAATATTCTAGCTTTTGTAGTTTCCGAGATCTCAGCGTTCATCCGGACGGACAGACGGACATGGCTAGATCGACTCGGCTAGTGATCCTGATCAAGAATATATATACTTTATAGGGTCGGAAAAGCTTCCTTCTAGCTGTTACATACTTTTGCACGAATACAATATACCCTTTTACTCTACGAGTAACGGGTATAATTATGGTATGCAGTTAGTTCATGGATTTCATTATTGTTGTTGAAGTTAGCTTGGAAGAGATCTCTGTGACACCCCTGATAACATATGATTTCTGAGTTTTGGCTTCAAAAAAACTTTTAAAGGTCTCGCTATCGGAAACTAGAGGTGGGAAGAAGTGAACACTTGAGTCTTTGGTATTTATGCCTTTGTAATCAGATAAACGATTATTTCGGCCTATCGCCGCGGCGATTCACCTCTAGGAACACATGCAAGATTCTAGTCTGGATTTAACACAGTCTAGACATGTTTCTTATCCAGTCGGGGGCTGTAATGCATTATTCATTATTATATTTTTGTAATCTTGAATGCGAATAGAACGTTGTCATTCTTTCATTTTCATTGCCAGAAGCAGTATTTTAATTTGAAACATCTTTCCGCTATCAGTTCCTTATATTCTTCGTCTATGTACCACCTAATTACTTTGTTTTGACACGGATCTTGAAGGATGCGATTAGCTCATTGGAATCGAATGGTGCTATTGCTGTGCAGTCACTGAATTTTAGATCCCTGACATCGCATTGTTCCATTACTCGAGATATGCGGGCAATCAGCGCCGTAGGATCCACATCCTCGCACTTGTCCATGTTGCTAATGACCACTCCGTAGCGCCTGTTCTCCGGCATTGTCCTAGCTTAAGGCGGTCGGGTATCCGGCTTGCCGCATTTATGCTGGCAGCAGCAGTCCCTCTGCTTGTCCTTACACGCTGGATTGCCTTGGGAGAATCCGCTTGTGCCCTGATCCCCCTCGCCTCCATCTTACAGCTTCCCGTCGCCAGCAAGGCTAAATTAGATTTTAATTGGAGCTGCTTTTGCGAAATCGTTCTCAGCGGAACCGTTGAGTCCTTCACTAATCTCAGGATGTCCAATCAACAAATTTCTACAGGCATCAAAAAGCAGCATTTAACTACTGCGTCTGCTGATGGAGCTTACTCTCTGCCGCCGAGACCACAGCGGTTTGTACGGTGATCTGTTGCGGCACCAGTTGGGTGGTTGTCGTGGTTCCAGTTTCAGTGGCCGAATCGAGGGGGTCCATAACATTGGCAGAGGCGCTTGTCTTTGAGCGCCTTACGCCGCTACTCAAAAAGGTGGCGGTGGTCAAGGAGGATCGGGCGGAGCGTTTGTTTGTCGACACCAGCGTCGCCGTCGACGCTGAGGATCAATTCAGCGGACAAAAAATTTGAACATGTTATAATTTTGTATTTTGTATTTGATCAAAAAAAGTAAAAAAAAAATAACAGTTGGGCTTTCCGTAGAATATTTTTTTTTAATAATTATTTTTCTTCGGCGAATTTTAAATATATATTTTTTTAAAGTTCAAAATCAACCCAATTCAAAATCAACCCAATTGGGTCAGTTTTTGTTTAATTTTAAAGTCAATAGATCAGAGCTTAACTTTGCCATACAAATCAATATGATTGGATAAGTAATGGCAGCGCAGCAGCTCGACAAAGATGAAAAATGTGTTTTTTGGTCCACTGTAAGTCGGCTGTATGTATCGTAAAAACTCGAAATAAATCCGTTGAAAAATCATAATGGGTGAAAACTTAAAGTTTACATTCCACCGAATAAAACAAGCCGAATACGGCTAAAATCCATGGAAAGTTGGATTTATGGTGGATTTTTAAATTTCGGACTTTACACCTTTTTTTGGTTGACAGAGTCCAAATTTAAGATTTATCATAGGCGGCGACATGTAAACAAAAATGAGTGGTGACCGGCATAAAGGCGATCATTAAATATACACGCCTAAAAACCATTAATTTTCCGATCGTTCCTATGGCAGCTATATGATATAGTCGTCCGATTTTGAAAAATTTTATTCGAAATTCAGAATTCGATAAAAAATGGCATTTCCAAAAGTAGGAGGTTCTAGGTTCAAAAACACCCAAGATATAATTTTTTTAGATTTTTTTTCCCGATTATTCCTATGGGAGCTATATTATATAATTGTCCGATCCGGTCGTTCCGACTTATATACTACCTGCAAGAGATATAAGACTTTTGGGAAAGTTTTAGCCCGATAGCTTTAAAACTGAGAGAATAGTTTGCGTAGAAACAGGCGGACAGACGGACATGGCTAGATCGACTCGTCTAGTGATGATGATCAAGAATATATATACTTTATAGGGTCGGAAACGTCTCCTTCACTGCGTTGCAAACTTCTGACTGTAATCATTATACCCTCTGCAAGGGTATAAAAATAAACTTTTTATTTTAGCATAAAAAACTTAAAAAACCTGACAGTAGTACCAATTTTCTCGAACTTTAAAAATATATAGTTTCGGAGTAGTTATCGAAATGTTGTCTTAACGAATTACTTATAGACGGTATTTTGGTAAAAATTAAAAAAATTTTCTGCTAAAAAGTGTATGTTATGTATCTATGTTTTTGCAAAGGCGGCATGTTTTTATTAATTTCTTTTAACATGCAATTTTTACCAGAAATAAGTTTTATTTTTAACTACAATACTAAGTACCTTTGAACAAATAATTCGTTTACACAACATTTCGATAACTACGCCGAAATTTGGTATTTTAAAGTTTCAGCTAGTTGGTACCACTGTCAGCTGGCGACTGTTTTTTTTTAGCTAATATTTTCGAGAGGTTTTATAAAAAGCATATTTTTAAATATAACCCTAAGTAAATATAAAAATTGGTTAATTTTTTCAAAACGACCGGCAAAGTACGGGGGAATTAGAAACCGTCAAAAAGACGTCTGTGACATCGAGGCTATTCGGGGAAATTTATTCTGTGACACCCCCGATAAAAAGCTTAAACTCACATATATTCCTTATGAAACCATAGATGGAGACAAGGATGTGGAAATCGTGTGCCACGTGCAAGGAGCAAAGTCGTTGAAAAAGGTCAACCGGCTGGGAAGTTCGATGAGTGCGACAGCAAGTCTGCGCGAAAAGCAAGTCTTGACACGGCGTTGATGCAGATGATTGCCAAGGATATTCAACTGCTTCCTATTGTGGACGACGAAGGGTTTAGGAACTTCGGGAAAGTGTTGAATCCGCGCTATACTTTGCCGTCACGCACGACCCTGCAAAACGTACAAATGCCAAACATTTACGCGGAGATGACTGTAAAACTTCAGACCATTCTTGTTAAAGTCCATCAGTGCGCAATAACAATGG
Organism: Drosophila prostipennis; assembly: GCA_037075205.1. Lineage (NCBI taxonomy): Eukaryota > Metazoa > Arthropoda > Insecta > Diptera > Drosophilidae > Drosophila > Drosophila prostipennis. The sequence goes on along the minus strand of JBAMCJ010003622.1, from coordinate 40,991 downwards.
ACTGCTGGGCAAGCAAGCCCAACACAGGTTATTTGACCATTACGGTGCACTTCATTGACTGAAAGTTCCAGCTTAGATCTGCAGTGTTGTCAACGCAGCCACTCCCATGTGCAACAAACCATTCTGCTGATAACATCGCATCATCGCGCAGAACTGATTAACTGGAATCTGCTGCCAAAAGTTTGCGCAATAGTAACAGATAATGCTAGCAGCATGATAAAGGCATGTGAGCTGCTTGAAAAGAGACATCTGCCATGCTATGCTTATTGCCTAAACCTCGTTGTACAGGACTCGCTTTCTATAAAGGGAATTTAAACGGTTTTGACTAAATAATTTCTGTGACACCCCCTGTGACGTAAAAGTATTATTTTTTATAATTTTTATAACTGAAGCAACATGAATTAGAGATGCCCAAACTGGCTATAAGCGCTAGGGAGGGGCTCTGCATTCCGGCAACCTCAAAAGAATCGGAACGAATGTTTTCCAAAACGAGCCTAACCATCTCGAATCGACGAGCGTCGCTGAAGCCAAAAACCGTAAACAAACTGTTATTTATTAACAAAAAGTAGTTCTTAAAGAAAGAAATGTGTTTTGATTTCTCCTTCCAAAAATGTATAAAAAAGATCTCACTTGAATTTAAACTTATTGCGTGTTAAATTGTCAATTTTCTAAAGGAATACCCCTATTATATTGGCTTTGCATGAGTACCCCTAATATGTATATATGAGCGATATTATCGCGATAGTATCGATGTTTAGTCAGCAAACTATCAAAACTATCGATGTGGCGACCATTTTCGCAGCTCTATTTCCAGCGACCGCTGCAAAAGATCTTTCGTTGGTTGGATCGTTGGTAATGCGGTTATTCCACGACATTGTTTGGCTCATTCATTAGAGCAGCGCACTATGGGTAATTTGACCACTTTTTGTGGCATTAATTAATAACTCGAAAACGAAGCAACATTTTTGTGTTCTGTTTTCAGAATTAAGTTAATAATAATGAAACCTATACATTCTATCTGAAATGGGCGTGGTCGGCCTTTCCTTAATTTTTTTTAAAATTTTTAATATTAAATTAAAATTTTTTTTTTTGGTTTTTGTAAGAATACATAACTGTAATATATTATTTTATAAAAAATAAAAGTGGTTCTACCTTTTTTTTTACACGAAATTAAATTTTGTTTATTTTTCCACAAATTTTTTCAAAGAAATACCGAATACGAGAGTTCGGAAGAGAAGGAAACCCTGTAATAGAAAATTCTAGAATTTGGTTTTAATTAATGTGTTTATTTTGCCCACCTATTGTTTATTGTTTTCGTTTTCCATGTGAATATCCCATGAACCTTCAAAAAAATTATCATCCATTCCATAATCCTCCAATTCGCCTGTACTTTTAAGTTCGCACGATAATAAATTTAGAACCTCACTTGGAAGGTTTCTATTCCAGTTAATTTTGAAAATGTTTCAGGTTCACTGAAGGCTCGGCGGGCGGTGTTTCCATCATTGGTGCTGCCAAACCCCCAACTTTTGGTTGATCAACTTTTATTGACAACAGCTTCCAAGGCATCGAGTCCAGCAGTGCAATGGACATAAGCCGTAATTGAGGTTCTTCATGACTGGGAGAAACTTTCCACATTTAAAATGTTTATTATTTAGAAAATCCTTGGGTGTTGCCCCACAAATCGGACACGCTTGAGAAGAATTGGTTCCCGTTAAGGCGTTCAGAACTGAGCGTCGAAACGCTAGCAGCGCAGCGGCAGAGAAATCGCCTATCCCGTGGGCCCTGCGCGCTGCCTCTGCTGGCCACCACTGCACTATGGGGCATTTGACCACTTTTGTTGGCCAAAACCCATTTTTGAGTTTTTAAGCAATCTAAGTAAACTTTTTGGATTGGATTAAAAGGATTGCGCTGTGTACTAAGTATTTGTGTGGTTACACGACAAAAATCAAGCGGTTTTTTCTTATAAATGAGTGTTAAAGGGAATGGTCTAAAAAGTAAATTTTTGTAAGAAAACTAAATTTTAAATGGAGCAACAAAGTGAGTCCAGCGGAGTCCACTTCTGGAACCTATTGGGATTTGTAGATTATTTAATTGTTGTTAAAATGTATATGGTCAGAATCGCCATTTTTTGCCACTTTTTCAGTAATTTGAGTTCCGCTCAACTTAAACAAAAAATGGCGACTGGTAAAGTTTCACGTCAATATCTTTTGAATTGGCCGAGTTATTAATTTCGGCCAACAAAAGTGGTCAAATGCCCCATAGTGCACTGATTTACAACATTTACGGTCGCTTATGTTGGCTTATATTGATTTAGGGTCGTGTGGGATCTCCTGAGATGATCAGCACGGTTGCTGGTGTTTCCACTAGTCTTGTAAACCTTTTTACATATGCTGCATATGGCTGTCTTTCCATCTTTGGTCCTCTCAAAAAGATCCCACACCGAACTTCCCAGCCGGTTGACCTTTTTCAACGACTTTGCTCCTTGCACGTGGCACACGATTGCCACATCCTTGTTTCCATCTATGGTTTCATAAGGAATATATGTGAGTTTAAGCTCTTTATCGGGGGTGTCACAGAATAAATTTCCCCCGAATAGCAAGTCTCGGTGATGAAACTTATTAAATATCAGCATACTGCAATTTTTATATTTACTTCGGGTTATATTTAAAAATATGCTTTTTATAAAACCTCTCGAAAAAATTGGCTAAAAACGAGGACGGAAGCTAACTTCGGCAAGCCGAAGTTTTAATACCCTTGCAGATTTCACGAATGAAAACTTGACTAGAAAAGCAACATGAATAAACAAAACAACAAAATATTTTATAATTGAAAAAAAATATTATTTTAAAATTTTTCACCCTATTGTTCCCATGGGAGCTATAGGATATAGACGTCCGATCGGCACGCGCTTCTACCCTAATCAAGGTATGCATAAAAGAATACGATTTCGAAAATTTCATGTCAATAGCTTATATTCTGCGCGAAATATCCTGAAAAACGTCAAATCTTGACCGATTTCACCCTATTGTTCCTATGGGAGCTATAGGATATAGACGTCCGATCGGCACGCGCTTTTACCCTGATCAAGGTACGCACAAAAAATACGATTTCGAAAGATACTTGTCAATAGCTCTTACACTGAGCGAAATATCTTCATTTTTTGTAAGCTATATCCGATTGTTCCTATGGGAGCTATAGGATATAGACGTCCGATCGGGTCGGTTTTCAAACTTGATCTGCGTACACATGTTTTAGGATGACTGTGAAAGTTTGAAGTCGCTAGCTTTTAAACTGAGCTCGCAAACGGTATTGAAACAGACATACAGACGGACATGGCTCTATCGACTCCCCTATTGATCCTGATCAAGAATATATATACTTTATGGGGTCGGAAACGTCTCCTTCACTGCGTTACAAACTTCTGACCAAAATTATAATACCCTCTGCAAGGGTATAAAAAAACAGTCGCCAGCTGACAGTGGTACCAACTAGCTCAAACTTTAAAATACCAAATTTCGGCGAAGTTATCGAAATGTTGTGTAAACGAATTATTTGTTCAAAGGTACTTAGTATTGAAGTTAAAAATAAAACTTATTTCTGGTAAAAATTTCATGTTAAAAGAAGTTGTAGTTCTTGAGAAATTAATAAAAACATGCCGCCTTTGCAAAAACAGATACATAACATACACTTTTTAGCAAAAATATTTTTTAATTTTTACCAAAATACCGTTTATAAGTAATTCGTTAAGACAACATTTCGATAACTACTCCGAAATTATATATTTTTAACGTTCGAGAAAATTGGTAGTACTGTAAGGTTTTTTAAGTTTTTTAAGCTAATTTTATCGAGACGGTTTATAAAAAGTTTATTTTTAAATATAACTCAAGGTAAATATAACAAGAAAGGAAGCTAGCTTCGGCCAGCCGACGCTTTTATACCCTATTAATCACTAATTTTCCGATCGTTCCTATGACAGCTATATGATATAGTAGTTCGATATTGATAAAATTAAAATCGAAATTCGAAAACATTTAAAAAGACTCATATCCCAGAGTAGAAGAGAATACAATAAAAGTCAACGAAGCAATAATTTATTTCCTATTATATTCCCATTAATTTTTCGATCGTTCCTATGGCAGCTATATGATATAGTCGTCCGATTTTGAAAAAATTTTATTCGAAATTCAGAATTAGATAAAAAAGTAGGAGGTTCTAGGTTCAAAAACACCCTAGATACATTTTTTTTTACATTTTTTCCCCGATTATTCCTATGGGAGCTATATGATATAGTTGTCCGATCCGGCTCGTTCCGACTTATATGCTACCTGCAATAGATATAAGACTTTTGCGAAAGTTTTAGCCCGATAGCTTTAAAACTGAGAGACTAGTTTGCGTAGAAACAGACGGACAGACGGACGGACAGACGGACATGGCTAGATCGACTCGTCTAGTGATGCTGATCAAGAATATATACACTTTATGGGGTCGGAAACGTCTCCTTCACTGCCTTGCAAACTTCTGACTGAAATCATAATACCCTCTGCAAGGGTATAAAAATTGTAGTATGAAGATAGTTCATAGATTTCATTAGTGTTGTCTTATTGGTTTATTTTTTCAAAACGTGCGGGGGATAAGAAACTTTCAAAAAGGTCGTCTGTGACACCGAGATTTGCTTTGACACCCACGTATATAATCAAATACTAACAATCCCCGACCTTCGAAAATTTTATAATTTTCAGAATCCATTTATTTTAAGGACCTGACTACGTATAATTAGGTCGAATCTGGCGACAAGTCCGATTTCTTGGAATAAATATTGCAAGCAAAAGTTGTTGATCTAGATGTTATACAAGTTTTATGTTACGAGCCAGCCACATCGGCATAACAGGGAACGAAAACGCCGATAAAGCAGCTAAGGAGGCCCATAAAGTACCCCCTTACCTTCTCCCCAAACAACAATTCTAACGACATATCACACTTCTTAAAAAAACACATACAATCAATACAAGCTGAAATGTACAACAATGTTTCTCCTTGGTATAAGCAAATGCTATAGACCTCTTCGCAATCCATCTGTCACTTTTCCCCAAGCACCAACAGAAAAACCCAAATTCTCATACACAGGCTACGATTGGGACACACTAAACTCACCAATGCCCATTACATCGATAGAACACTTCCCAGCACATGCCCATTCTGCCATCACTCCCCAATAAATATCGAACATGAACATATCATTATCCACTGCCCTTCCTCAAACCCAACTCCCGACAACGTCATTAAAATCATCTCATTCCTTGAAAAAGCCCAAATTAAGTATAAAATCTAAATTTCAAATAATAAATAAAAGTGTATCTAACACCTTGAATAAGCCCAAATCTAGCTCAAAATCTAAATTCAAATAATAAAAATAAAAATATATCTAATTCAACACCTCAGACGAGCTGAAGGCCTTAGCTGCTAGAGCTCTTAATCTTAGTTAGCTTACAGTTTTAACTTTAAGTTTGCTTTATATAAATAAAAAATAAAATGTTACGAGCCTTTATTCGGTAAAGTTGATATTTCACGAGAAAGACAAGAAAACTGGCAATATTGTTTTCTGAAAATATTACTTTGACCGGAGGTCAGGGATTTTAAGAAGTTCATCCGTTTTTCGAAAGCAAAATCACAAGGAACCTGCACCAAAGGAATGTTAATCGCTTCTCTGCGATTATAATCATTTGGCGCTGTGCCGAGCAGAAGCGAACGGAGCGAAAGCCTTGCTATTGCTATTTATGTTTGAGATAAACGATAATGCAACGGTTTAGAAGTTAATGGAGAGCTTCCAGCTACACTCTTCCAACGAAGCTCTCAAAAGCCGCGTAATCTTAAGGAAATATTTTTAGGATGCGGCCACAAGGGATTAGACTGCGACGAGAAAGACTCCTTAGGGCTTCTGGCAGAAGCCTTGCTATTCCCAGTTCCCCAGACTCCACCATGTGCCTGTGGGATTCTAATTTCCCATTCGAGAAAGAGTACGAATAGTATGATCTGGTGGAAGATACGGAAGTCAAAGACCCCCAGGGTGATGGCAATGGGTCCGATCGGAAGTGCACAGTTCAGACGCACATCTATGGCGGGATTTGGCAAAGGATGATAAAACGGCGGACTGGGTACTAGGTGCAATTGAAGTTGAGTGCCAACCGGACACTGTACATTGTACCTTCGTAAATCTCATTATCGAGGCGGACAAGCCCTAAGCACGGCAAAGTGGACGGTCACCGGTCGGACCCATCCAGCGACGAATACTACGATGTCACCGCATGCTGCAGGATCCAGTTCATACATTTTAACGTATATTCTTTAATCCCGAAAATTTCACCTTTGCGAGCCCCATAGGTATAGTTTTTGAGCTGATCAAGCTCTACACCGAGTGCTAAAACAACAAAAAGAAGAAAACAAGAATGAAAACAATTTTTAGAGGGCACTGCAATCAATTCAATAAAAGTAAATTAATTAAAAAGTATATCCCAAAGTAATAAAATAAAAAAGGTCCAGAATTAGAATTTGTCCGCATCATAGCATTAGAAACACCGCTGACGAGCGTGTTGTGGTCCCGAAAAACCACACAAAATGTGAAAAAATGTGTATTTTGCCTAGAGATGCAAAAACATCAATGCCACTATCGCTAACATTGATGTGTTAAAAAGGCAACACATCGATGTATTTTCTTCGATGTTTTCAATTATACCCTATTTCCATGTTGGAAACAGTTGGGATTTTTGACGTCCACCATCCGATATAAGCTGACTTGAAAAGCTTATCTCAACATAAACGAAAGAGGGATTTCAACTCGGCAAAATATAATAATACCATAAACATTTCAAAATTGTAAACAAAAGCAAGTGTGGGCTGTTTTGGTGACTTATAGCAAAATGAAACTACGTAGGAGTATATACTACATTTTGAATTAATATCAATTGTTATTGACGAAAATTTATGTTTTCGTTCGCAGAACAGCCTAAATTTTGGTACACACATAGCAACTTGTTTGCAAATGCTTTTCTGCCAACAACAAACTGTAAATAATCTAACAATAAAATCAGAAAGCTTCAAACTTTATTAATTTTTTCCCGCTATTGGTTTGATTACGTTCGCGTAGTCAACGTTTCAATTTTCACAGTCAAGAGGAAGAATTTAGTGTTGTACCGTAAAACATCGCCCAAATACCACATGAAAGAGCCCGTCAAAGTCCATCCAATTAGGATGGCGGACTAACTGGAAAATTTTCAGAACGTAAAATCTAATGGGCATCCGTGCAACGGATGGTAGATGGTGGATTGCTTTCTGTGGGAAAGGACTATTATTGTTAGAGTGACCGTGTAATTAGGCCTAATATCAATATTGCTTTCTTCCACAACTATTTCGTTGTGAACTACTTCGGGAGTCGGATGCTAATAGATCGGATCGTGTTGTTAACCGATAAAGGATTAAAATGTTCTACTTATTTTCTTAATTTGTAAAGTTATTTTATTTTACTTAGTGTACGCTTAACTAATGTACTCATATTCTTCACCAAAAATTATTATTAACCCTCATATTATTAGTTTACTGCTCTCTTTTTCTATGTAGAACTCAATAACTCATAGAACTCAATTTTCACTCGTGAATCACCAGTAACAGATCATATGTCACTCGGAACGCACTCATGACCGCGGGCGCTATGACACACTCAAAAGTGTCATAACGCCCGTAGGCGCCATATCACTTTTTTCGAGGGCCTTATGACACACACACTGAGAAAAAAAACAGTCTAAAATCAAGAGAAATATTCTTAAATTAAGAACGTTTGGTCATGGGAATGAGTCAAGTTCGATTGTTCTTATATTAAGACAGAATGTTCTTAAATGCAGAACACTTATTGTAGACCAAAAAATCTAAAATCAAGAAAAATTGATCTTCATCTAAGAACACATTTTATTAATTTAAGATGTCAATGGTATAGAATTAAGACTAAATATTCTGAGCCTAAGAGTATTGTAAACAAGGAAGTGATCTTCTTTTAAGATTAAAAATACTTTATTTAAGAATATAAATTCATTTATTTATTTCATAACATTCTCAACAATAAGAAATTAATTTCTACAACAATATTTAGTCATACAAGTTGCTTCTGAGATTAATTAAGTGTATCATTACACTTTAAGGTACATACTTCAGTTGTAAGTCTTTCTTTTTAATAACGTAAAAGTAGATTTTTTCAGTAAATTTTAACTTAAATTTTTAGCAAAAAACTATGGCTCTATGCATTTCGAATGATAATAAAATACTCGCATGTTAGTTTGATAAGTTTTTCAGTTCGTTAAGTAGATGAGCGATACGTGGCGACTTAAGATCATATTCAGTTGATATTTCATAAAAATATTTTTGGATAAATAGCCATGGTTGCTGACAGGCGGAAGGATATTTTAAATTAAGCACTTGAAATATTTGAAAGCAAATATCCAAACTATCCAAAAATGAATCAAGTTTGTATAACATTTTTTCAAAGTAAACAAAGAAACTTTTAATGCAATCATCAGCTAATCCAACGACCACTAAAAAAGGTTGAACGGTCATACCGACAGAGTAGAATTTTGATATTATTTTAGCTATTTTAATATCTATGTCACTGTGAGTGTCAGCCCGTATAATGAAACACTCCTGGGAATCCATAATTGTTGTCTTTTTGAATTGCTTGCCCGACTCGTTCACAAAGCGAGCTGATGGAGGCAGTAAAGTAGTCAGCAATGTTGTATAAATATAATCCTGAATGTCTATAAAGATATAAAACGGTTATATTTACGTGGTAAAATAATACTTGGCAATTTATACTTACTTGGATCGAACGAACTTTCACCTCTCTTAAATAACTCTTTAAAGCATTTATTTGAAAGAGATTTTTTATACACAGCCGCAATGTGGGTTTTAAAAGAGTCCCACTTTGCTAAAAGCAAGTGACTTTTGGACGGGTACATAATGTTGAAATCAATTGAGATCTAAAAAAAAGGCAATATTTAATAATTGAGTATTTTATATAAAAAAAACATTAGCGTACCAATTCTGGAGCCCTTGCATGAGATAGTTTTGACCACGACTTAAAAAATTCTTCCCATTCCATTTGGCGTAAGTCGTTCTGCCGCATTGTAAACGTCTTTTGCCATTTGTCTTTTATTTCCTCCCAGTTAGAGGATGATCGGTTTAAATATCCTTTCAACGTATTTCCCACAGACACATCTACTTCACTCATTTGATCTAATGAGGGTTTTTGGGTTACATGTTGGATTTCCATCTTACTACGTTTATGATTTCGATTCTTGAACTTGGAAAATAGTTTTCCGCCACAATTAGATTTGTCACTTCTTGGTATAAAGTAGTAATCCTAGAATATATAAATGAATTTAAAAATATATGAATTTAATACATAAATCTATATCAAACATACCATCATTTCTTTCTCCTTCGGGAATATTGAGACAATATCATTAGCTATGTTTGCCATGTCAAACGGTTTTAATATAACATTAGTTGCAATGGCATCTTCTAAAATTATATTTATTAAAATGTCTCTTTTTTCCATAGTCAAGCAGTTGTTTGCTTCATAGAAGTTTAAGATTTGTCTTCCTCGAGATGTTTCCATAATTAAGTTTTTCAAGTCCTACATTTAAAGCACATATATTATTAAAAAACTTGGCTTAAATCTCTATAATACCTTATAATTAATGGATTTTCTGCTGTTGATACTTTGGTCTTCTTCGATTTTGACAGGCTCATTTTGTTTGAGTGGAGGCTCAACAGAGTTTTCGTTGGCTTCATACTTAAAAGAAATAAGAGTTAACAAGAGAGAACGCTATAGTCGGGTTGGTGTCCCGACTATCTAATACCCGTCACTCGGCTAAAGGGAGTGCGAGGGAGATGGAGATATAAACTTTGATCAGCAATAACTTTTTAACGAATGGTCCGATTTAAAAAATTTCTTCTACATTTCGATAGGTATTGATAAACACAACAAAACTGCATTTTTACATTTCCGAAAAATTAAAATTTTTAAAATCCTATATAAGCTATTGAGGGCGTTAGAGGGGGCGTGGCACCTTCTTGAAATAAACTTGCGCTGCGTAGGAATTCCAAGAATCTTCATGCAAAATGCCAATCCTCTAGCTTTTACAGTTTCCGAGATCTCAGCGTTCATACGGACGGACAGACAGACGGACATGGCTTTATCGACTCGGCTAGTGACCCTGACCAAGAATATATATACTTTATAGGGTCGGAAACGCTTCCTTCTCCCTGTTACATACTTTTGCACGAATACAATATACCCTTTTACTCTACGAGTAACGGGTATAAAAATGTATGCCAATTGTTTTTTTTGTAAATTAAGATACTTACAAAAGTTTTTCTCCACTCAAACAGTTTTTCCCTGAAAATTAAACGCGGACCCAGTGGTGGAATTGCTTCCTTAATATCGTCCCTGTCCATGTATTTTAAACAATCAAATGTTATATTTGCATCTAAGGAATAAAAATTAGCTTAACTTTAATCAGCGGAGCAACAAAGGGAGAAGAAAAAAAATGTGAGCGTACATATGTAAATACTAATACACACACTGTCGCAACTGGAGTGTTTTCCTTTCTTCACATTCTTTTCATTTATGTTGTTTATATCACCTATGGGCTATGCAGTTTTTTCGGCCGCTGCGCTGATAGCTTTTCGACGCTGTTAAGCAGAGAAACGTGGATGTCGAAACGCTAACAGCGCAGCGGCAGAAAAACTGCGTAGCCCATGGGTCGGGAGTGCTGCTTCTGCTGGCCACCACTGGTTTATATGTTTTTCTTACCAATCAAGTATTGCATTAAATGTTCCATACCGAGTTCTTTCATTAAATTAGATAGCTTAACTTTGTCTGAGTCCTCGGGTAAGGCCGGACTTAGGCACATAACCTCAAAAGTTGAGCACGGTACCGGGTCAGCTGTATTCTTTTGATCCTTCACCTCCTCAATGTTTTCTTCAGGCTCCGAATCCGAAAGGATTATACGCTTTCTTTTAGCTTTATCCGGCATTTTAACACGCACTGTTTTTTCAACAATTTTTTCGATTTCACAACCAGTCATGCACGCGAACAATTGGGAATGGTTCAGTGTGACCATTCCGTTAAATCATCGATATCTATTAAGACATCGATGTTAAAAATATAACTAGTTTAAGGCAAATAAAAAAAGGGGGGACATTTTTTAATTAATATTTAATTAGCATTTGTTTATTGGTGTACACTTTTTATTGAAGCGCGTTACTAGTAAATTACGATAATAGGATCCGATATTCGATAATTTTATCGAAACTTTTCTGTTTTGTTTTGATTATCGTACACACATATACAACGAAAACATTAAAGAAGGAAACAATAAACAAGCTTGATATCAACGAAATTTAAGAAACGAAGACGTTACTTGCAGGCATTAGAAATTCAAAATTTAAAGGTACGCCCAATTTCTGCCCTCGGTACGCAAGAAATCATGTAAAGTTTTTATTGTTTTTATTTTATTTTAGAGAATATTATTACTTACCTTGGAACATCATGTACGCTTGCTTCAGGTGCTCAAACAAATTTTCCAGCGGAAAACTTTTAATTCATCATTTAAAGTATGATCACTTTGTAACATTGACTGATTTTCCAATACAATGTATTGTTCCAAATTGCAATCAGCTGCACTCAAACTTTTCAGCACTTCAAAGGCATTTGGATACCCAGCATAAGAATCAACCCAACGTTGATAACAATTCACCATATATGAAGGGAGCAAGGACCGCAGATCAACCAAATGATATCTTTGAAAATGATACCTCCATGTCATTTGAAAGCATTGAAAATGTAAGTACTGATGCTTATGACGAGGTTAATATCATAACTGATTTGGAGAAAGACGCGTTAATGTTTTCCATTGATTTATTATCTCGAAATCAGATGCCAAGAAAATATGTGACAGAGATTCAAGGAATGATAACAGCCCTTTGCTTTAAAATGGCCAAAGCGATTCGGCAATGTATTAATCAAGGCAAGCAACAAAACATGGATAATATCCTGAAATTTTGCGAGTCACCGTTTGCCAAAATTGGAACCGAATATAAACTTTTTAAAATGTTAAAGAAGCAGCAATTATATGAGGAACCAAAGTCCTTTATCATTAACCAAAGACTGGCAGCAATTAATGTACAAGGAAATCCTATCTTAGACACAAAAACCGACGAGATCTTTGTAATGCCACTACAATTTATGATTAGGTCTATATTCAAGAATTCAAATCTTTTGTCGCAAACTTTGCAAAATGCTAAAAATTATGCGTCCAATAGTGCACTGACTAACTTAGCGAGCGGTGAACTATATAAATCCAAATTATCAAAATTTGGGACAAGTTTAGTCGTTCCTTATGTCCTTTATTTGGACGATTTTCAAATAAATAACCCCCTGGGATCCCACACATATTCCATTTGCGGTTGTTACTTGAATTTTCCAACGATGCCCCAGCACCTGTTATCGAAATTGGATTTTATTTTTCACGCAGCTTTTGTATCCACAGAAAATCTTAAGGAAATCGGGAATGAAAATTGCTTTTATAATTTGGTAGAGGAACTTAAATTGCTAGAAAATGGAATGGAATTTTCTATAGACGGACAAGACAAAAAAATACATTTTCTACTTATCCTAATTGTAGGAGATAATTTGGCAGTAAACAGTGTATTAGGGTATGTTCAGTCCTTCAATGCAACAAAGTATTGTAGATCTTGTACACAAACCAAAACCCAAATGAGATACGACGTTATTCAAAAAGGACGATTTTTGAGAAACAACGAGAATTATCGACAGATGTTGTCAGAGCAAAACTTTCAAGAAACCGGCATTAAAAATTCCTGCGTTTTTGAAAACTTGGATTACTTTAACGTTCCCGATAATTTTTGCTTCGATATAATGCACGATGTTTATGAAGGAGTCTGCAACTACGATCTCTGTCACATTTTACTATCTCTTATAAATGAAAATATCATTACACTCGATCAACTAAATACAAGAAAGCGTTTATTCCAATATGGCGAAATTAATGTTGGAAACATTTCAACGAATATTGAAATAAGAAGACTAAAATCTTGTAATTTACGGATGACTGCCAGTGAGCTAATGTGTTTTGTTCATTTTTTGCCATTAATGATCGGTGACTTGGTTCCACCCAGAAATAAACACTGGAGAATTTTAATAACATTGCTGGATATAATTGACTTACTCGGAAAATCTACTTTTGAAACAGAGGACCTAATAAAACTAAAAATGTTAATTAAAAAGCATCACGGAGGCTACATAAAGTTGTACGGAAGTTTAAAGCCGAAGCACCATTTTATGGTGCATTATCCCAGAGCTATTCGTATGTGCGGTCCACTAAAATATTTGTGGTGCATGCGATACCTCATACCTTGGCAATTAAGTCAGGTATTAAATTTTGTCAATTTTTACTAAGACTCGAGAATTCTGTTGAAACACGGTTTGTCATAAAAAACACATTACCACTTAACCACGACATTGAAAGTTGCTTAAGTAAAATTGATTGTCCGTTTAATTTACATAATGCTCAGTTAAGCAACTCAATAATATATAAAGGTATGGATTATAAAAGCAACAATTACTTAGTTAAAAACGAAAACCCTGACCAAATATTTAAAATATTTTTGTTTGTCTTGGAAAATGAATGTATTTATGTTGTGAGCAGAGTTGTTAGTTTAAATGCATTTAATTGTCATTTCCAATCTTATGAAGTTGGCGCGGCAACAGATAAATTTGAAATTCTAAGCATTGATAAATTTCTCAGCCCTCCTTTACATGTACACCCAATAAACAATGGAAAATCGTATATTAGAATTAAGCGTATTTAAGTAAATTAACATTTTAAGATTTGTAATGTATTATGACTGTATCAACCTTTTAAAATCTCAAGAACTCAAAATAGAATCGTATTTTAAAAACCATGATTTTTTGTCTAAATAAATGTTACTTCTTTGCTTTTCTTTATTATATTAAATTGGTTTTTTAAATTAATTTTCTCTCGTAGATTATTGGACAAAAAATGTATAATTTTTGTAGTTCATAAATACAATATATATTTTTTAATTTTAGGACAACAGTTTCTTAATCTTAGAATAAAATTGCCTTATTTTAGGAATGTTTGCTCTTTTTTTAAGTACGTTTGTTCTTATTGTAAGAACAAAATTTAAGAACCAAAATTTCTTAATTTAAGAACTTTGTTCTTAAATTTAGACTGGGTTTTTTCCCTCAGTGCAGGAAATTGTCATAACGCCCGCAGGGAAAATATATTTAACTATTATTTATATAAGTAAAGAAGTCGTATTCAGCTTGAGCGCGCTTGCACCTTTATTCAAACAAATTTTTGTCTTCGCCCTATTTAACATTTTATTGAAATTCTTGTAAATGCGAGTAACAAAGAGTAATATAATAATGAATTATTGCCTGCGCCCTATTTAACATTTTATTGAAATTCTTATAAATGCGAGTAACATAGAGTAATATAATAATGAGTATTATAGAATAATGTAGGAACGAGTAATGTGCTAGCAGTTAAATTTGTAAACCAGCGCACTATGGGGTAAAAGTCCCCTTTTACTGGCATTTAGACATTTTTTAAAAGTGTTCCAATTGGAAAATAATTAATTAGAAAGTACTAACAAAACATCAAACTGTTATGCCTTAGACTTTAAATGTTAATATTTAACAGTGTTATGTTAAAATAACAGCTGCAAAGTCAGCTGTTGCTTACAAAAACGCACACGCTAAGTTTGCATAGTTTTTATGGTGAACTTTAATTTTTTTTATTCGCGTACAAAACAATAAATAAACAATCCAACTCTAGAATATGGATTTCCCAGGTTTGGACTATATGTTAGTTACAACTAATTGTGCGTGTTTATACTAATATTTGTTAATTTTACAAATGCATCTTTAGCTGGATTCTGAAAAATAATTTTCAACTTTGGAAAGGATTTTGGAAAAGAAGTTTAGATTAGTTTAAAGTGCGTCCAAGTGTATGTTGTAGTGTTGTCAATTCTCCATTTTTTCAAAAAGAAATCTTTTAAATATTATAAACCAAATTCCAAAAACAAAACTTTGAAATGTTACGTCGTTTTTTAGTAATAACACTATGCAGCATCAAAAATTTACCTCGATGGATGCTATATTTTTGGATTCGTTACGAATTCCTAAGTTAAACTGCGTTTTCCAAAAACTTCCCCGACGCAAGGATTCTTAGCAAAAGGACCTCAAAGTTCGAAAAAAGCTGAAATTGGCCAACTTTCCGGAGCTCTCTGAGGCAAACGGATTCATGGTTTGATTCGATGTTAAAGTTTTTTAAAAGATACACTCTTTATCTTTCAACCCCCATACTTAGAATAATTTTAGGATTTTTATTAACGGAGAAACAAATTTTAGAAAACATAGTCAAAAAACATAAAAGCATACAGCTGCGGTCAAAATAGTAGTAGTGTTGCCGCCCTGTGTTTTTAAAAGTTTGTTGTTGTCACTTTTCTTATCCAATTAGTCTACTAGTACACTTATAATCAATGCAATATGTCCAGGAGAAGATAAATTACAACAAGAAACCTTTAAAAACACCGGGCGGCAACACTACTACTAATTTGACCGCAGCTGTATGCTTTTATGATTTTTGACTATGTTTTCTAAAATTTGTTTCTCCGTTAATAAAAATCCTAAAATTATTCTAAGTATGGGGTTTGAAAGATAAAGAGTGTATCTTTTAAAAAACTTTAACATCGAATCAAACCATGAATCCGTTTGCCTCAGAGAGCTCCGGAAAGTTGGCCAATTTCAGCTTTTTTCGAACTTTGAGGTCCTTTTGCTAAGAATCCTTGCGTCGGGGAACTTTTTGGAAAACGCAGTTTAACTTAGGAATTCGTAACGAATCCAAAAATATATCATCCATCGAGGTAAATTTAAAAAGCATTAAAAATGCTGCACAGTGTAATTAATGCCAGTAAAAGTGGAGTTTTACCCCATAGCCCTGCAGGCAAAGAAGCGATATTTCTATCGCCTATCGTCCAGAAGTCACTTCTTAGTAACTTCTGGAAGATAGAAAGACGACAGCACACATTTTACAAAAACAAAATATACATCTATCGCGAAGAAGTCACTTCTTAGTCACTTCTGGAGGATAGAAATACGATAGAACACATTTTACAAAAACAAAAAGGGTCACGATCGTGGAGAAGTAACTTCTAAGACACTTCTAGGCGATAGAAATACGATAGAACACATTTTACAAAAACAATAAGGGTCGCGATCGTGGCGAAGTAACTTCTAAGGCACTTCTGGACGATAGAAGGACGATAGAACACATTTGACTACCTAAAAAGGGTTGCGATCGTGAAGAAGTTCAGTCCGCTCTTGGCTCTCTCTTTATACCTGAAAACTACCCTTTTTTCTCTTTGACCTACGCACTTTTTATTTCGAATTCAAGCGTCAGTTCGTTTCGAGATTTCTTTGTAATCAGTGCGTTTTATTCTGAATTTCTGTGTTTGTGATGAAATGCAGAGTGAACCTGCTATTTTTTAAATATTACATACCGCTTACGGTTGAAAATTAAAAACTTCAATATTTATTTACATAAAAAATAAAAGTGGTTAAAGAAAACGATGTTTAAAGGAAACTCTGGGCAACCCGAAAACTTAACTATACGCCACTTATTTGATTATATAAGGTAAGTACTTTCTCCGATTTTTATGACATAATATTTATTATTTTTTTGTTGTTTTAGAAATTTTCATAGACCACGGAACTGGAATTAAATTAAATAATACAACACCATTTCCTACAAGCTTATGGACAGTATTCACATGCCGCAATGCTTTCCTAATTATATATTTCAACAAATGTGTTGAAAGAATAAAAATGAAAAATGAGTACAAAAAACATATTTTCCTTTTAACCATTTTGTAATTGGGAAAGGGTCTTCTAGGTATCTTCTACAAGTGTCTTCTGAGTAACTTCCAGAAGTGACTTCCGCGATATCGCATTCGGATCGCCGAAGTCACCCCCTTCGGGAAGAAATGTTCCACTACGGCGGCACTTCCAGAAGTCACTTCTGAGTGACTTCCAGAAGTGTCGCCGAAGTCACTTCCAGAAGTGAAGTAAAGTGCTTTAAAATTGAGTTTTTAAGCAATCTATGTAATTTTTTTGGATTGGATTAAAAGGATTGCGCTGTGTACTAAGTATTTGTGTGGTTAAACGACAAAAATCAAGCAGTTTTTTCTTATAAATGAGTGTTAAAGGGAGTGGTCTAAAAAGTAAATTTTTGTAAGAAAACTAAATTTCAAATGGAGCAACAAAGTGAGTCCAGCGGAGTCCACTTCTGAAACCTATTGGGATTTGTAGATTATTTAATTGTTGTTAAAATGCATATGGTCAGAATCGCCACGTTTTGCCACTTTTTCAGTAATTTGATTTTTTAGACCATAACCTCAAATTTCACACACTCCTATCGTTTGCACTGGTGGCTAAGGAAGTAAGGACTTTTCTGGCTTTAAATTATTATCAAAAAAGAGTAGAATTACTTAGCTTTAACTAGCTTAACTAGCTTAAGTGAACTTTAGCGGCTTTAAAACGAAAGTTCCGCTACAACTTAAACAAAAAGTCGTACAAATGTAAAGTAATTTCTTTCCTTTGTTCTTTTTTTTTTTGAAAACTTTAGGATACAGTCGTCCGATTTGTACGAAACTTTTGAATATTGTTTTAAAAACTTTAATAATTGCTTTTTTTAAAGTTATGTGCATTTATCTCCAAGAACAGCAAAGTTAATTTGATCGTTTCTATGGCAGCTATATGATACAGTTGTCCGATCCGGATGATTCTCATATATAATATGCGTAGGGATAAAAAATGGCGACTGGTAAAGTTTCACGTCAATATCTTTTGAATTGGCCGAGTTATTAATTTCGGCCAACAAAAGTGGTCAAATGCCCCATAGTGGAGTGCAGCGGTCGGCACACACATACGATGACACTTTGTTTTATATTTGTGTGAGTAATTTGCATTGGGCAGCTCATCGATGTGTGTGTGCAGACCGCTGTTCTACGTTATACGTGAGCGAGCAGCGACTGGGCAGAACAAAACCCTATGCTCACTTAATAGGGCGCTGCCGACCGCTGGTGTAAACCGATAAAAAAAGCGCCGCAGGAAAAAATTTTTGTCTGCGGTCTATTTAACAATTTATTGAAATACTTGTAAATGATTTTCAACTATCCGTCTGCAGTATGGGCAGAGCAATAGAGAGTTTTTTGAACGCTGTTCCAGATTTTTGAAGCACTCAAAGCATATTTTGAAGTGCATACATGGTAGAAAAACTACGTCCCGCGGCCTATCAACGCAAATAATAGATTTTAGCACGTCAGCCATTTGGCTGAACTGGAAAGTATTTTCCACATCTTCATCTTCTGAATCAGAACCGGAACATAGAATTTTTGCGAAAGCCAGCAACAATTTTGTATTCGAAAGGTTCAACAACCTCCATATCGCGTCCACGTTGTTTACAGATCAGTGATTAACTGACTAAAATATGAAAAAGCTTGAGAGGTATCATAATAAACGGTACTACTCTTCTCGGTAATCTCATTGTTTCTGAATCCGCTTTACAACATAACAAACAGTAATTCTTTTATCGGTATTCTCATTAACTCAAAATGCATTTTAGAATTTTTTTAGAAGTTGCGTTCATTATGACACTTTTAAAAGTGTCATAATGCCCGGGGGCACTATGACATTTTTTGAAAGGGCGTTATGACACTAGAGAAAGTGACATAAGGCCCACGGGCGCTATGACACCGGGCGTTATGATCAGGGACCGAAAATAACTGTTATTTTTCATTTTTCTTACAAAAAAATCATGCACTTAGAAGAGTCCAAAAAAAATTTTAAATACACCAATATTTTTGTTAGCCATTGTAGTTTACATATCCGCAATGATTTTTATTTTTTGAGTTTTATAATAAAACTTAAAGAATAACTGTTATTTTTCAACTTTTATAATAAAGCTCAACAAATAACAGTTATTTTTTGAGTTTTATTTTTCGATTGACAGATAACACTTATTTTTGAGTTTTATAATAAAAGTTGAAAAATAACACTTATTCCTTGAGTTTTATTATAAAACTCAAAAATAAAACTTAAACTTCTTTTGTGGCTCTTCTCGGGTAGATTAAAATAAAATTGGTAATGGGTTCAACAAAATTCTTATTCGACAATTTTTTAGGATTATTTTTAAGTCGTTACGACCACGGCTATTAATTATTTTATACCATACCACAAACAATGTATGATAAATAATTATTTATTAATTATTATTATTATTAATTATAATTAAATAATAATACGATATATTGAAATTTGTTTCAAATTCTTCCGCCCATGCGTCGTGTGGTCTTTAAATATTACAAATGTATGATCGACAAAAACATATTCTCTTGTTCTAAAGAATTCGCGGTTTTTGAAAAATCAATATAGAATATATCATTAGGTTTCTTTAGTTAAGTTATGTATGATCCACACAAATAAATCCTCTCGTTCCTAAGAATTCGCGGTCTTTGAAAAATCGATATAGAATATATCATTAGGCTTCTTTAGTTAAGCTATGTATGATCCACACAAATAAATCCTCTCGTTCCTAAGAATTCGCGGTTTTTGAAGTTTATTTCCAGAAGGTGCCACTCCCCCTCTAACGCCCAGAATAGCTTATATACGATTTTAAAAATTTAAATATTTCGGAAATGTAAAAATGCAGTTTTGTTGTGCTTATCAATACCTATCGAAATTTTTTAAATCGGACCATTCGTTAACAAGTTATAGCTGATCAAAGTTTATATCTCCATCTCCCTCGCATCTTTAGCCGAGTGACGGGTATTAGATAGTCGGGACACCAACCCGACTATAGCGTTCTCTCTTGTTTTATAATATAGCCGTGGTCGTAACGACTTAAAAATAATTTTAAAAAATTGTCGAAGAAGAATTTTGTTAAACCACTTACTAAGTTTATTTTAATCTACCCAAGAAAAGCCGCAAAAGAAGTTTGAGTTTTATTTTTGATCGAAATAATAAAACTCAAGGAATAAGTGTTATTTTTCAACTTTTATTATAAAACTCAAAAATAAGTGTTATCTGTCAATCGAAAAATAAAACTCAAAAAATAAGTGTTACTTGTCAACTTTTATTATAAAACTCAGCAAATAACAGTTATGCCTTGAGTTTTACATATAAATCCGAAAATAAGTGTTAAAGTGTGATTTTTAAAATAAAACTCATAACAGTTACGGTCCCTGGTTATGATACGCACCCCTCATGGCATTTGTATGGGATGTCCGCTTTTTCACTCGAGACACCGCAAATGAAATGGGAATATAACAGGAAATAAATTATTGCTTCGTTGGTTTTTATTGTATTCTCTTCTACTATGGGATATGACTATGTTTTCGAATTTCGATTTTAATTTTATCAATATCGAACTTTTTTTTTTTTGAAAAGGTGTATATTTATAGCAATAACAGGTATACTGCTACCAATGTGGCAGCTTGAGCAGGATGTAAATTACAGGGGAATAACAAAATGTAGGTATAAATGTTTATACATTAATTCTATATTATTTATATTTTAAATTTTAAGCTTCAAACGGTTATACGGATCTTAAAGGCTGGTCGTGAGGGTGGTATCTTTTCAGTCTTCTTTTTGTAGGTATCCATATTAGCCTCCTCGCTAGGGAGTTAGGATGAGAGCCAAGGCGCTTATAGTATATTTCTGCGTGCGTACGTATTACATCGCCTATCTTTGGGATTTTAAGATCTCTTTCTATATCTCTAGTTCTCATGAACCAGGGGGCATTACAAATCAATCTAATAATCTTACTTTGCGCTACTCGTATTTTGTTAAAGTTAGACTTAGACGCTATGCCGTGGACTTGTAGTGCATATTTCCAGATTGGGCTGAGAATAGGTTTATATATTTTGACTTTATTGGACAGTGAGAGCTTATTTCTTGGTGACAATAACCAGGACATACTGGCTGCCTTTGAAAGCACAGACTGCTTGATCATGGTTGTGTGTCTCTGGAAAGTGAGTCCTCTATCCAAAATCACACCAAGGTACTTATAGTAGGCCTCGTGACGAAGTACAGAGCCAAGCATGGAGATGCCTGGGCAGTCTTTTGGTCTTGTGGAGAATGCGACACAAGCACATTTGCTGCAGTTAATGCCTATGTTCCATTCTGTAGTCCACTTTTCAAAACGTGTCACGTACTCTTGCAGGCCCAAGGCTGCGGTTTTTATGCTTGGACTTCTGACCATAACAGCAGTGTCGTCGGCGTAAGTTGCGATCAGCATGTTATCATCGTCGACTTCCGTACAGCCCCAGGAATCTGGCATATCTGATGTGTATAGAGAGTATAGTGTCGGACCTAGTACACTGCCTTGGGGTACACCGGCTGAGATTGGGCGTTTTGACGACTTTTCTCCATCGACAACCACACTGAATTTTCTTTCCGCTAAGAAGCTCTGAATGAGGAGAAAAAGCTGAGGCGTAAGGAGGTTCTTCAGCTTGCTTAGAAGACCGTCGTGCCATACCCTATCAAAGACTTGTTGAATGTCCATGAACACAGCAACTGAGTACATTTTGTTTTCCATGGCTTCCAGAGCGAAATTGACCACGCGATGTAGCTGCTCAGGTGTGCCATGACTTTTTCGAAATCCAAACTGCCACTTTGGAATAGCTCTGCTTACTCTTTCATGTCCAAGGATCCGATTCAGTATGACTCTTTCCATCATTTTGCCCAATGCAGGTAAGAGGCTAATTGGCCTGTACGCATCTACCTCTGTGGGTTGCTTTCCAGGCTTGGGTATCATCGTGATGATAGCATTCTTCCATGCACTTGGGTAATGACTCATTCTTAGGACGCTGTTGAACAATAGGACTATATATAGGAGTGCCTTGATGGGAAGAATCTTCAGTGTTTTGTTGTCTAGAAGGTCCTCTCCTGGTGCTTTTTTGTTTTTGAGCTTTCCGATCTGTGCCTTGACTTCTTCCAGGGTTACAGGCTTACATGGAAGAGCCATTTGAAAAGGTCTGTCCAGTTGCATTTCCACAAGCATTCGATTTTCTATCGGAGTTAGATCTAGCGGCTTAAATCTGTTCTCTAGATTATCAGCAAAGATATCCGCCTTCTGCTGACTTGACGCACACCAACCGCCAGTGGGATTTCTGAGAGGAGCCTTTGGGGTGACCTGTCTCTTGAATCGGCTTGTAAGTTTCCACAAGGAGTAGTTGGTCGATGCATCTGGGCTCGCATTTTCCAACATATGGTCTATGTGGTCTTGCTTGTTCATTGTCAAGACTTTGCTTAGCCGATTTGACAGTCTTTTATAAACCTTGTAGACGCGAATATCTCCTGTTCTTGTGTATTCTCGGCGGACTCTTCTTTTAAGCTGTATGAGAACTAGAGCATTTTGTGGGAGCAGATTGCTTCTACCTTGGTTCGGAAGGTGCCTTTGGTTCGGGCTAGCAGCTGTCGTTGAGGTTAATGCTTCTTTCCAGGGATTCCTTAAACTTTTCAACAGAGGAGCCAGGCGGTAGCAAAGATTTCCTTTTGGCCTTGCATTGCGGTATTTGACTTAGCGTTGCGACAATAGCCAGAAGGTCCGAGGATAGCTCGTATTTAGTTTCGATCTCGAAAGTTTGTTGAGTGGTACCCCATTTACGATGAAGAAGTCAAGAGCTGTTGGTGTTAGCCTAGTATTTGAGGAATAAAAGGTAGGTTCCCCAGTAGCAAGAACTTGGCTTGAGCTGGAAACTATAGCCCCTTGAAGACGCTTTCCCCGGCAACAGGATCTTAAATTTCCCCACCATTGATGCTTGGCATTAAAGTCACCTCCAGCCAAAAATTTTGGGCCTAAAGAGACTAGTAGCTGGTCAAAATCGTTCTTTGTCCAAGGCTCGCTGGGAGGAAGATACAGAGAAGCTATTTTAACAGCTCCATTTGTTAGAATATCAATGCAAGCTAGCTGTAAGTCTGTTCGCGTTGTGGGCTTACTCTGCGTGTGGATAATGCTGGTCTTGATAAGGATAGCAGAGCCGCCTTTAGCGGTGTTGCTAGGGTGATTGGCAAAATATTGGTCATAGCCAGGAAGGTACAAGTTAAGACCGGGACGCATGTGTGTCTCGGTAATGAGCATTATGTCTATTGAGTTATCAATAAGGAAAAGACGAAGTTCTTCACTTTTCTGAACTATACCTCTTGCATTCCATAATCCGATTTTTATACCCTTGCAGAGGGTATTATGATTTCAGTCAGAAGTTTGCAACGCAGTGAAGGAGACGTTTCCGACCCTATAAAGTATATATATTCTTGATCAGCATCACTAGACGAGTCGATCTAGCCATGTCCGTCTGTCCGTCTGTCCGTCCGTCTGTCTGTCCGTTTCTACGCAAACTAGTCTCTCAGTTTGAAAGCTATCGGGCTAAAACTTTCCCAAAAGTCTTATATCTATTGCAGGTAGTATATAAGTCGGAACGAGCCGGATCGGACAACTATATCATATAGCTCCCATAGGCATGATCGGGTAAAAAAATGTAAAAAAATTATATCTTGGGTGTTTTTGAACCTTGAGCCTCCTTCTTTTGGAAATGCCATTTTTTATATAATTCTGAATTTCGAATAAATTTTTTTCAAAATCGGACGACTATATCATATAGCTGCCATAGGAACGATCGAAAAATTAATGGGAATATAATAGGAAATAAATTCTTGCTTCGTTGACTTTTATTGTATTCTCTTCTACTCTGGAATATGACTCTTTTTAAATGTTTTCGAATTTCGATTTTAATTTTATTAATATCGAACAACTATAACGATCGGAAAATTAGTGATTAATAGGAATTGTCTGCAAGGGTATATAAGCTTCGGCTGGCCGAAGCTAGCTTCCTTTCTTGTTATTGTTGAGACTGTCATTTTCTAGAAATAAGAACCTGAACTAGATCGCGAAAAGCCTTGTTCGACTCAATCGTTTCCATGACTAGTTTGAAGAGTTGATCCAGCCTAGTGTTAATATCGAAGATTGCCTTCTCCAAAGTAGACAAATTCTTGTTGGGGTTGCGGTCGCCTCCAGGTATATGTGCGGCAGACTGCGTAGCTGCAGCGCTTTTACTGCTCGGAAGGTTATTCCTTGCCATATCTGCATAAGAGACGCCATCTCTGGTGGCTGACATGGAGAATAGTTGACCGTGTCGGCTATCGTTGGTCCTGCTGTTCGCTGAGTTGCTTATCCTTATTCCAGATTTTAGTTTCCTGCTTAGTTCCATCCTGACTTTGCAGCCTTTAAAACCTGCAGGGTGATTTTCTCCGCAGTTTGCACACATACATTGATTATTGAGGATTGACTCGCACGATTTGGAGTTAGTAGGATGATCTCCGGCACAATTTCCACACACAGGCTTTATGAAGCAACCATTTTGAGTGTGGCCAAAATTTTGGCATTTATAACATTGGACGAGGTCCTTATTTCGAGTAGCCTTTTCCACTGTAACTCGGTGCCTTCCAATTTGTTTGATTTTAAGCGACCCGGCGACATTCGTAGTCATCTTGAGATTGACATAGAACAGGTTTTGTCTATCCTCAACATTAACGTCGGCCGTAGTGCCGCGCGTGCCAGGCTTTCTTGGACAGTAAATATTCACTACGTTGAAACCTTTGTCCGTGAAGCAACGTTCTATTTCCTCCTTTGGAACTGTGGAATGTATGTTCCGATAGATGTCGTCAGTAGCTTTGATGATTTCATATCTCCATCTCCCTCGAACTCCCTTTAGCTGAGTAACGGGTATCTAATAGTCATCAAGCCGTTATAAACCATTTGAAGAAGCTTTGAGTCACTTAAAAGCTCGATGTAAAACAAGAAAGGAAGCTATCTTCGGCCAGCCGATGCTTATATACCCTTGCAGATAATTCCTATTATTCACTAATTTTCCGATCGTTCCTATGGCAGCTATATGATATAGTAATTCGATATTGATCAAATTAAAATCGAAATTCGAAAACATTTAAAAAGAGTTATATCCCAGAGTAGAAGAGAATACAATAAAGACCAACGAAGCAATAATTTATTTCATATTATATTCCCATTTATTTTCCGATCGTTCCTATGGCAGCTATATGATATAGTTGACCGATTTTGAAAAAATTTTATTCGAAATTCAGAATTAGATAAAAAATGGCATTTCCAAAAGTAGGAGGTTCTAGGTTCAAAAACACCCAAGATATATTTTTTTTTACATTTTTTTCCCCGATTATTCCTATGGGAGCTATATGATATAGTTGTCCGATCCGGCTCGTTCCGACTTATATACTACCTGCAATAGAAAGAAGACTTTTGGGAAAGTTTCATCCCGATAGCTTAAAAACTGAGAGACTAGTTTGCGTAGAAACGGACGGACAGACGGACGGACAGACGCACAGACGGACGGACAGACGCACAGACGGACGGACAGACGGACATGGCTAGATCGACTCGTCTAGTGATGCTGATCAAGAATATATATACTTTATGGGGTCGGAAACGTCTCCTGCACTGCGTTGCAAACTTCTGACTGAAATCATAATACCCTCTGCAAGGGTATAAAAAGAAAAAAATAATATAATAAAAATACCGCAGGACTTTTTTGACAACCTAATATATGGGCACTTCCATATTGTCGCTCGGAACATTTGCACACCTTTTCAGTCGAAAAAAAATGTTAAAACAAGAAAGGAAGCTAACTTCGGCCAGCCGAAGCTTATATACCCTTGCAGATCATTCCTATTAATCACTAATTTTCCGATCGTTCCTATGGCAGCTATATGATATAGTCGTCCGATTTTGAAAAAATTTTATTCGAAATTCAGAATTAGATAAAAAATGGCATTTCCAAAAGTAGGAGGTTCTAGGTTCAAAAACACCCAAGATATAATTTTTTTACATTTTTTTCCCCGATTATTCCTATGGGAGCTATATGATATAGTTGTCCGATCCGGCTCGTTTCGACTTATATACTACCTGCAATAGATATAAGACTTTTGGGAAAGTTTTAGCCCGATAGCTTCCAAACTGAGAGACTAGTTTGCGTAGAAACGGACGGACAGACGGACAGACGGACGAACAGACGGACAGACGGACATGGCTAGATCGACTCGTCTAGTGATGCTGATCAAGAATATATATACTTTATGGGGTCTGAAACGTCTCCTTCACTGCGTTGCAAACTTCTGACTGAAATCATAATACCCTCTGCAAGGGTATAAAAATCGATTTAAATTTTAATAATGGGTTTAACTTTTCACTCTTTCCAAGCTCTATTTTGTGTAAAAATCATGATTTTGGACAACTTTTTTTTCGGTAAAAAACGGACGTATTCGCTCGGGACAAAAATAGAAGAGGATTTTGCGGGAGTACGTTCAACACCATATTTTAGCGAATGCTGATGGAATATTTTAATGCGATTTTTTGTAGAATGTTGTTGAATAATGTCGCTGTGAAATGGTTTTGGTTTTACTCAAAAATAGTTAGGAGTTTTCTTTTTATGAAGATCCAAATACATTCCCTCGGGACATGTCGCTCGGGATATTTTTTCTCTCCGTTTTGCAAAGTGGATATCTTAACCCCTAGCTGTAAATCGCTGGCTGTTTTGCTTTTTATTTAATAGTTTAACATGTAAATGAGCCATTCAGTACAGAAAACTGTCACGTATTGGCATTTCTATAGGATAAATTAACAACAGAAGATAGGTCCAAAAAATATCAAAAAAATGGCCAAAAACTAACTTTTGCGTATATTGATTGGAATATTTAAGCTGAGGATCCGACTATCTAATACCCGTCACTCGGCTAAAGGGAGTGCGAGGGAGATGGAGATATAAACTTTGATCAGGCTTAACTTTTTAACGAATGGTCCGATTTAAAAAATTTCTTCTACATTTCGATAGGTATTGATCAACACAACAAAACTGCATTTTTACTTTTTCGAAATATTAAAATTTTTAAAATCGTATATCAGCTATTGTGGGCGTTAGAGGGGGCGTGGCACCTTCTTGAAACAAACTTGCGCTGCGTAGGAACTCCAAGAATCTTCATGCCAAATACCAATCCTCTTGCTTTTATAGTTTCCGAGATCTCAGCGTTCATACGGACGGACAGACAGACTGACAGACAGACATGGCTATATCGACTCGGCTAGTGATCCTGATCAAGAATATATATACTTTATGGGGTCGGAAACGCTTCCTTCTAGCTGTTACATACTTTTGCACGAATACAATATACCCTTTTACTCTACGAGTAACGGGTATAATAATATTGGGAAAACCGATGTGATAATATGTTTTATTCAAGTTTCAAGGTTTTTGGCTTGGTGGACTTTTTCGTGGAAATGCATATTCATGTAATCGTTTCAAATCGTGTCTCTCATAGGCAATGCAATATATTTAAGAATCGACATTTAAATATAAATTAATATAGTGTTAAATTTATATGAAATTTATTCTTTCTTTAAATAATTTCCTTTATTCATTTATTAATCTATGGCTCTTAATAGGCGCGTTTAGCAGAACAACATGATAACTAATTACTGAAGTTCTGTTAAACTTTACGAATTCGTAAAAAAGTAAAAGTAAAATTACAATTTTAAATGTTCCTTAAATCGGTCTTTGCAGAGGTTTTTGTACAGTGACCTTATAATAAATGTTTCTTTTGACTAAAAAGCCATTTTAAGAAATTATGTTTGGCGACCTCGCAACAGCAATTGCAGGTACAAAAAAGTCAAGAATAAGTAAACAATTATTCGACATTTCGAATATCGATAAATGCCAAAGCAATGTGTCTTGTATCAAGAAATGGAAAAGAAATCAATTTGAGAAATTAAAAAAGTCTCAAAATGTGGAGCACCCACAGCGTGAGTATGTGTTGCCGCAACTCCTGCAGACGTTTTTTCCAGGGGTTTTGTGCTTTTCCTACCATTTATAATCTTTGTTTCCAACTTCGCTTCTTTACTGAACTCCTGCAGGAGTTTTCTACTTGGTTTTTGATGTTTCCCTTCCATTTTCAATTTTTGGTTTTCACAACGCTTCTGCAAAAGCACACCCAAAGATCACATTTTTAAACATGGCGCGGCGGCTAAAGGCGTTCATCGGAATTCACCCGCTAAATTTGGGACTTCCTTACTATTTCTAGTACCGCCGTGAAAAAAGGCCACTACGAATAGCGAGAGCTCTCGCTCTCTCCTATGGCTAGCTCGCAGTTATCGTCGTAGAAAACTAGAGGTGGGAAGAAGTGAACACTTGAGTCTTTGGTATTTATGCCTTTGTAATCCGATAAACGATTATTTCGGCCTATCGCCGGCGATTCACCTCTAGGGAACACATGCAAGACTTTAGTCTGAATTTGACACAGTCTAGACATGTTTCTTATCCAGTCGGGGACTGTACTTCATTATTCATTGTTATATTTTGGTAATGGTAAATGCGAATAGAACGTTGTCCTTCTTTCATTTTCGTTGCCAGAAGCAGTATTTTAATTTGAAACATCTTTCTGCTATCAGTTCCTTGTTTTCTTCGTCTATGTACCACCTAATTACTTTGTTTTCACACGGATCTTGAAAGATGCGCTTAGCACGTTGGAACCGAATGGTGCTATTGCTGTGCAGTCACTGAATTTTAGATCCCTGACGTCGCATTGTTCTAAGTGTACGGTTTTACATATGTGTGTATACAGAAATACTAGCATATGATGAAGATCGATAGGTAGATCTGATTGATCTCCCTGAGTCGGCGGCGTTCGTTTTCGCGAAATTGGCGTCGACCTGCCGGCGGAGCGCCCTGGGGGTTACGGATGACAAATTCCTTATCGCAATAGCTCCTGGGATTATATGTCGGGGCCGGCGGCTCTGCATTAGAGATGTAAAACCATCGATGGTGGGTACATCGATGTTTTCATAAACGATGGTTGAAAACCTCGATATATCGCTAAAACCATCGAAAATTTGTTAAATTTTTTTAAATTTCCCATTAATTGCTCCAATTGATAATAAAACGATTCTTTTTGTTGAACCTAATACTAACTTATATTTATTTAACGAAAAATTGAGATCCATGAAGAACAAAACGAAAATAAAGAAAGTAAAACAAAAAAAACTTCAGTCCATTTCTTAAAAACTATTCATCCACAATCCACTCATTTTTTTCTAAAAAAAGTAGAATGTTCACTGCCTTAGGCTTTAGTCGCGACCTTTTCGCCCTAAGGGGTTTCAACTGAGAGAAACAGAGCAAAACTTAATATATTAAAAAAAATGTGCTCATTTATCAAGTTTACTTACGGCTGCTTAGCGTCTCTTTCTCTTAGTGATACATCGATGGTTGAAAAAAACCATCGATGTATCGCCGTTTTTAAAAACATCGATAATATCGAAAGTTACAGCGATGGTTTTGCATCTCTACTCTGCATCCTCACACCCAAAAAAAATAGTCATCAATGTGCCACTATTGAATGGAAAAAAATCTCTGATACGAAAGTCAATAAATTGACCCTATTCTGGTGTAAAGTATGTAACAGCTAGAACGAAGCGTTTCCGACCCCATAAAGTATATATATTCTTGATCAGGTTCACCGAGTCGATCTAGCCATGTCCGTCTGTCCGTCTGGATGAACGCTGAGATCTCGGAAACTACAAAAGCTAGAATGTTGGGATAACCAACACATATTCTTGGGCTTCCTACGCAGCGCAAGTTTATTTTAGCCGAGCGCCACGCCCCCTCTAACGCCCACAATCGCCCATAGTCGCCCATAAACGATACTAAAATGTGTCTGGCGCCCACGTTTTAAAAGATTTTGGAGAAGTATAAATGCAATTTTTTAAATTTTTAATCGGACCATTTGTTAAAAAGTTATGCCCGATCAAAGTTTTATATCTCCATCTCCCTCGCACTCCCTTTAGCTGAGTAACAGGTATCTAATAGTTTATGGGCACCCGACTATAGCGTTCTCTCTTGTTTAAAATTGGCGCCAGTTGATTTGTTTGCTGTTTGTAAACCCAGATGATTAACAATAAGACCATGCTACATGCATAACGGTTGAACTCTGAAAACTTCGATCACCCCGTCTTTATAAACAGGCTATTAAGGGAATGCGATACCGATATCTTTTGGCAAATTAAATAAAGTAGCAATATTGCACAAATATTTAATAACATTTGTTTACTAACTCTGAAGCTGGAATTTTTTCACAGTGAAATTGATTTGTTTTGAATTTCTTAATGATAATTATTTTTGGGTGTTTTATTTGTTTTGTTTTAGCTTGAGCTTGAGGTTTACCTTCCTATTTCACATAATTTAATTAAATTTGCTTCTTTTATTGAGATTTTTTTTGGACTTTTGTTACTGACTTTATTCTTTTTATTTGCATTGAGAAAAATTCGTTACAGTGGAAAAAGTGATAAGAAGTTAAGGTTTTAAATGCGAATTAACCTTACAAATGTTGGCTGAAATTAACTTGTTTAAGTAGACCTTGAAAAAGTTGTATTTTTGAAATAATGGCCTCTATAAGTATCGACATATTCGAACGCTCGAAAAAGATGTGGTCAAACAACATCTGTTAAAATGACTTAATTCGTCCGAAAATAGGTACGCGGTGCCTGGCCAAACTACCAAGATTATATTGCTGTCCGTATGACAGTGCTCACAGGATCAGTCCAGCCCGCTTCACCCTGCATTTGATAAGCTGTCCTCTATAAAGGTGCGCTGCCCCTTTAACATTACTCACGTGCACAGTGTGTTCGTCATGAACTGCAAGCAACAAGATTTTTGGTGAAATCACAGTTCCCAGAACCCGCCAACATCCGGTGGTAAAACGTTTACTCGATGGGAAAGTAGTGTGCAGTATTTTTTTGATATTTTTTGCCCATATTTAGGTTGTTTTTGGTGCGTGGCAATGTTGCCATTGTGTAGAAAATCACATATTCTGCCTGTAGAAATTTGTTGATTTAGTAAATATGTCCCGTCAAATTCTTCAGCCATACGGTGGACATCCTGAGATTAGTGAAGGTCTCAACGGTTCCGCTGAGAACGATTTCGCAAAAACAGCTCCGAGGCCAATTGAAATCCAAGTAATGGAACAATGCGATGTCAGGGATCTGAAATTCTGTGACTGCACCGCAATTGCACCATTCGGTTCCAACGTGCTAATCGCATCTTTCAAGATCCGTGTGAAAACAAAGTAATTGGGTGGTACATAGACGAAGAAAACGAGGAACTTATAGCGGAAAGATGTTTCAAATTAAAAATTTCTTTCTTACCTTTGGGGCACACTCTAACATAAACTTTAATTTTAGCTTTAAATTTAAATGTGATAATTTCTGAAAATCCACAATTTCTTGTACTTTCTTATTATTTGTTTTCAAACGATTTCCCTTTTAATTTGTAATAAAAATGTTTTCTTATGTTTGTTTATTTTTAAGATTTTATAATGTTAGTAAGTAGGACAAAATGATTAATAGACATCGGATTATATGTTTTTCTACATTTATGCTCCAAATACCGCCAAATTTTGGATTTAGGCACTATATTAAATTTGTATTTGAATGGAAACGACATATCGCAAATATGCATTTTTTTATGCATGGGAATATGCAAAATATGTCGAGAATATGTAAAATATGTCGAGAATATGCAAAATATGTCGAATATGTTTCTATGTCTTAGAGGCACATAGAATTCGAGCTTAATGGTTACAATATTGAAAATGTATTTTTGTAGTTGACAGAAAGGGTATACATAAAAATAGCTACAATCGCACCACCGTATCTTAAGGAAATCGGTTCCAAAAACAGTATGTTAGTTTTTGAACATTTTCATTAAACTACTGCTTATTTCAACAATTTAAAGGGTAGGACCAATCAATATAATTTTTGAAAACTGTACCCGCCACATTAGCCTATTCACAGGGAAATTGGAAGTGCAAAGCCCCAGTTCGGTTAGAATTTTTTTTAAAATAAATTGTTTAAAAACCCTCAGGCCAGAAATTCCTATATTCGTTAATGCACCACAAATATCCATTTAAAACCAAAAAAATAAGTTTTCAATATGAGTGTATTTAGTGCTTTGAGTGCAAGCTATGCTATAGTTAGAATGTTTAAGTACATTTTAGTTGTAATTTTGCTTACAATATGTGACCAAAATTTGTTCTATATTTTCAACACTCAATTTTGTTCTTTTGTCGTAATGTGAGTAATTTATAATTCCAGAAATCTGAGTAATTTGGTTTTATACGGAACCAGTCCCCACAACCGCGTAAAAATGATCTTCGATGGACAGCGACTTCTTAGGAACTCTCATAACCATGAATGACCACATGTGTATTTTTATTATGATAATCAGAAGAAATCGCGGTCCAAGGAGGATTATGTTTTTTAAGTCCTTGCCACCCAAAACCAAACATCAAGATTGTCCTTTAACCATCCCTTAAGGGATGGTCTCCTTTCTTTTGAGTTTTCGGCATTTTATTTAAATCAACTATTCACAACAAACGTTCTTTGAAATGATTTTTAATATTTAAACATTCTGACAAAAGCCTGCTTTGATAAAATGTCGTAAAATATGTTGGATATGTTCTTAATATGCAAGATATGCCGAATATGCAAAAACAACATGGGCTTAATCTTATTATTTGAACGTGAAACGAATTTCAGTCCAATCGAAATTTGATTTCGACCAACCGTTAAAAATATGATTTTGCATATAATCCGATGTCTAATGATTAATATCAAAATATTGTACCCAAAGCCTGTAGTACTGGGATAAAAGAAAAATAAATTAAAATTAAAATACTGCTTCTGGCTATGAAAATAAATGAATGACAACGTTCTATTCGCATTTACCATTACCAAAATATAACAACGAATAATGCAGTACAGTCCCCGACTGGATAAGAAAATCCAGACTAGAATCTTGCATCAGCTGCTTTGTGTTCCTTAGAGGTGATTCGCCGGCGATATGCCGAAATAATCGTTTATCGGATTACAAAGGCATAAATACCAAAGACTCAAGTGTTCACTTCTTCCCACCTCTAGTTTTCTACGACGATAACTGCGAGCTAGCCATAGGAGAGAGCGAGAGCTCTCGCTATTCGTAGTGGCCTTTTTTCACGGCGGTACTAGAAATAGTAAGGAAGTCCCAAATTTAGCGGGTGAACTCCGATAAACGCCTTTAGCCGCCGCGCCAAGTTTAAAAATGTGATCTTTGGGTTTGCTTTTGCAGAAGCGTTGTGAAACCCAAAAATTGGAAATGGAAGGGAAAAATAAAAAACCAAGTAGAAAACTCCTGCAGGAGTTCAGTAAAGAAGCGAAGTTGGAAACGAAGATTATAAATGGTAGGAAAAGCACAAAAACCCCTGCAAAAAACGTCTGCAGGAGTTTTAAATTCTCAAATTGATTTCTTTTATCATTTATCGATAGTCGAAACCTTTGCAATTGTTGTTACGAGGGCGGTAAACATAATTTCTTAAAATAACTACTTCAGTAATCAGTTATCATGTTGTTCTGCTAAACGCGCCTATTAAGAGGCATAGATTAATACTCTATGCTTAGCATTTTTTTTAAATCGGTCAGTGATTTTTTATAGCTGTTCAAGGCAATATTGCATATTTTCAAAAAAAAATGCGTATTTATCAGGTTCTAAATCATATCTCGATGTCATATTCAGTTTTTATTTATATTTTTAACAAAATAAAAGAAATTTAAATTATAATTTCCATTTTTTATTCATTCATAATCTTCATCCCTACTGTCAGAAAAGTCAAATATATTCTCATAAGAGAATTGGGAGGGCTTTATAAGATCTACCCAACCACAAAAAATTGTCAATTTTGTCAAGAATATAGGTGTGTGTCTTTGCTAATTGTGTGTATTTGTTGTTGTGAAAGTAACTATTTACTTAGTAGAATTGACAATTGGGGTCTGTTTGACAATTATAACAGTTGATTTTACAAATTTTTTTTTCTGTGTGTAGAGCTGACTCTGGCATTTTTCCAATTTTTTTAGGAGTTTTAAAATATTTAGAAATAATGGGATCCGAGCTGATAAGCAGTATTTGGTTTTTCTGGAATTGTGTTCTCGGAAATGCTTAAAATCCTTATTTCGTGCTTCCTGTGCTTCCTCAGTTAATTGGCCAATAGGAAGCAAAGCATGTTAGCTATTATTTCCGGACCATGAATAAAAAATTTGTGCAGAGTTGGATTGAGCTTTACAAAATGCCTAGCCGTTCTTATTGCGTATTCTCAAAATTTTTGTCTTTCAATCTCTTCATTGGATGAAACAACGATAAAAATGGTGTGCATTTCTTTAATCCACATCTAAGTTTGTAATTTATGCAGACTGCTCAGCATTTTTTAAAAATCATCGAGAAGTATTAGCATCTTTCGAACTTCTAAATCCAAGCTTCGGTACATCAACTAGTAAACCCAGTCTAATTTAAAATTCGTTTTGAATTACTCAAATTTTGCGTTTTCACAGCTTTTTGTGACATATTATCTATGTTTTTGAATTGCTTGCTCGTTGAGCCGCATAAATAGCATGTTCAAATTGATGTTGTTTCTGTGATTGCATTGCACAATTTGCCATCAAGCATTGAAAGTAATAATGTATAGCTGTTTTCAACACCATTGCCTTCTATGTCCACAACTGTTTTAGTTAGCTAGCCGGGACTTCAAAACCCCACTTGGCAATTAGGCAAATATTCTTCATCAGACCCGGGCTTAAAGTTGCAATCTTGCGTTTTTCTAAATGAATTAATCGCTGAGCAGTGTGATTTTTTTTTATCATTTTGCGGCCTTACAACAGTCTCTTTATTGAATACTGCAGATACAAGCTTTGATTCTTCAACATGACCTTCTGATCTAAGCTTAGATTGCGTGGCAAAAGCTAGTACAGTCGAAGAATGTTGTTCTCTCAAGTCCTGGGTTTTCGAAGCTTGGTTCGGTTGGCGGATTCTTCCAACGATTTCTCGTTTCGACCTCGTCTAATGATTGTATTTAGCCAAGCCTACCGCTCTATGTATGTGCTCGGGTCCAGGAGTCTTAAATTGTGAAATAAACCTTTTAAGTTTTTTTTCTTTGAGACTTTCAAAGTTCTGCCCTGTTGCCCTTGTATGATCGCATAAATACTTTTACAAGTGCTGAAAGTTGTCCTCAAATCTTACCAACAAGCTAAATCACTATTTTTTCACACTTATAAGACATCACAATAGCTCTAAAACACGAATACAGCACATGAATAAGAACATATTTGACGCTAGGAACACAATATAAATACCTTCGGCTTTACTTTCCATTGCAATTGGATTGAAATTGGATTAGAACAAGTAATTAGACTGCTTGCCGCGAAAGAAAATCATAATACGGTTATTCCACTACATTGTTCGGCTCATTCATTAGAGAAATTTTTTCTCAGCCTTTGCGATTTTACCTAGGTGCGAGCAAGACAGATATATGTCAGCTGCAATGAGCAATTAATGAGAAAAATTATAAAAACCGATGGGCACTTTTGGTATTTTAAAATACCTCCATACGGTACTACCTGGACCGATGAGCAATGTTGCTCTGTACAATTTCGCTCATTCATTAGAGCTACTGTGAAATGGGATCGATAATAAAAAAGGTTTCATGCTTTTTGGTTGAATTGTCAAAACTATTGCGACTAATTAGGTGCCATAAAAAAAAGAACAATACAAAAATTATTTTAAAAGCCTAATTACTCGTTGCCAACTAAAAACAAGAGAGAACGCTATAGTCGGGTGCGCCGACTATCAGATACCCGTCCCTCAGCTAGAGGGAGTGCGAGAGAGATGGAGATATACAACTTTGATCGGGCATAACTTTTTAACGAATGTATATTGCGCAATTTGGTCTCGCTAGCGGCATTTAATTCAAATTTTCAAATTTTAAAAAGCGTTAATATTTTTTAACAAGTCGATAACAGATGCATTGATTACATTTATCGAAGCTTTTCGAAAAATCTACGATCAGCTGATCATCAGCTGTGAAGCTTTACAAAATTCTTTCTTTTTGCGCTCATTAATTTCGAATTCCTCGGAAATTTACATTTCTTATTGAATTTATTAAAGGTTTGGCTTTTTATTATCTTCAAGGTATGTACTACAAAAAAAACCTATGTTTGTGACCGGTCTATAAATGTTTAGCTCATAAAACGTAGTGGTAATTCAGTGTATTAACAACGAGGCCGGATAAGCGTAAACCTGTCTTTCGTGGAGTCGAACTTACCGGATTCAAGTGCGCTCATAGAAATTTTTACCCTAAATCGCCCTAAAAAACTGACTTTTCGCCCGTGGATTAAGAAAATCGCCCATAAATCGTTTCCGATATATCGCTTGTGGGCGACTATGGGCGTTTGTGGGCGTTAGAGGGGACGTGCCGCTCGGCTCAAATAAACTTGCGCTGCGTAGGAAGCCGAAGAATATGTGTGTGTAATCCCAACTTTCTAGCTTAAATAGTTTCCGAGATCTCAGTATTCATACAGACAGACAGACAGGCGGACAGACGGACATGGCTAAATCGACTCGGCCAGTGACCCTGATCAAGAATATATATACTTTATCGGTAAAAGAAAACAACTTGCCCGAATTCTTTAAAACTTTGGCATAAATTAGTTTAATGTATTATAAAAAGGACCTTAACCTTAAAAATAAACTTATTTTTGGCCAAAAATCGGATCGGCTGGCCCAGTGTGCAGCGGTCGGCAGCGTCCTATTAAGTGAATTGCTCTGCCCATCCGCTGCCTCTCACGTACACTGTAGAATAGCTGCCCAGTGCAAATTACTCACACAAATATAAAACAAAATGTCATCGTATGTGTGTGCCGACCGCTGCACTATAGTGCGCTGATTTAATGTAATAATAAACCTATTGATAAAGGCAATGAAATTCAACATATTTTTATTAAAATGGGAGATGAAAATGTGATGAACGTGATGAACATTTATCTTTTTGCTGATGATTTTGGGTGATAATTAGGCCCTTTAAAAGCGTCGAAAAGGTGATGAATAAGCGCCAGTTTCGTGCAGAGATGAACCCCTAGGACATGCCCATGTTAAAATCATCGCTATTTTTCATACAAATTCACTAGTGAATGAGAGCCTGGTGCTACATTTTTGGCAGTGATTCACTGCTAAAAAGATGATGAATGAAACTGCAGGGGTGCAAATTACTCACACAAATATATACGAAAATGTCATTGTATTTGTGTGCCAACCGCTGTTTTAAGGCCATCTAATTAGTTTTAGTTCCCTATATATGCAGAAGCGTAAGTAATTGTACGTGTAATTTCTTTAAAATCTTTTGCTTGTATTTTAGAAGGTTATGTTTTAAAAAATAATATGAAATAATACTTTAACTATGTATATGTTTAGGCGCTGGAGTGAACTATGAATGCCTGGAGTTCATAGACAAGGAAGAAGTAAGGGATGCGATTCCGCCAATTGGATTGCGAATTGTGTTCAGGGAGAAGCTGTTCGCTTGGCGAAATTCGAAAGTTTATATAGAAATATTATGAAATTTGTATTATTTATTGTTATTTAATTTATATATAAATTTTGCAGTTTGTGGGAAGTAAGCAGGAAGACAGCGAGAAGCAACCATCGCCGATAGGAATCGATTCACCTAGAGAATTCACGCTTAACAAGGTAAATTTTAATCTTATAAAGCTTAGAGTTTAAATGAGCTACTTAAATGAGCTTAGGTTAATACGTTTTTAATGCAAGTAAATTGTAGACCAATTATTTTAGTAAATTATGCTCTAAAATTCCAAATTTTGCAGAGTTTGTTCTCAGTTCTGAATGGTAGGGCAGCCGGAAGCAATTTTTTGCGATGTAAAAAAAAACTCGGAAATACAAAGGGACAACCTCGTAAAACTAATAATTGCAGAAATTTCTAACAATGACATTGCAATACAAGTGAGTTCCTTTGCGAATTGGTTAGACGAGCTGGTGCCCTTTTTCCTGGTGAAGTCAACAATCGGGCAATTTTTTAAGTAAACTAGTCAGTATTTTTGTATTATTTCAAACATTCTGTTTTTATCTGAAGGACTACTATTTTATTCCTTGGGGTAAAACCAAAGAAACCCAGGTGCAAAGCGGTGTTCCAAATACAGAAACAGTCTTCGCAGAACTGAAGGAAAGGACGAAATTGAAAATTTAACTCCGAGGAATTCGATGATGGTAAATATGATATTAGTCAGGTTCTTTTGTCGTTAATTAAGAAAGGAATTATCACATTAACGGAAATAAATTGTAGAAAATCTTTATTTCCCTGTGGGGAAACTGAAGTTTGGAATTCTTCTGTAAGAATAGAAATGAAACGCTTAAAACCATGTAATCTTTAAACGTCTGCTGGCGAAACCAAATGTCTAATCCACTTTTTTCCATAAATTATTGCAGATTTAATTCCACAAGAAAACCAGGAATGGCTACTCTAATTAACTTAAAATTAAATTAAAGAGCCTCATAAACTACACACGAAAATCTTTTAAAGCCAAAGCACCATTTTATGGTGCGACAGCCATCACTAAGTTTGGGCCACTCAATCATTTATGGTGTATGAGATTCGAGGCAAAACATAAGGAATCGAAAGTGTATTTTCACTACAAACCTCAAAAAACTAATCCACCATATACACTAGCGATTAAATGCAGTTATAAATTCGCTAAATTTGTAATCGACCATGCGAAATCGGTTGAGCCAGTATTAATGCTTACATCAAAAGATCAATTACCCATAAACCGTTCTCCTACTTTCAAAATCAATGAAAGCGAACTGAATGTTAAAAACTGTACACTTTATAACAATTTAGAATATAAAGGTACAACTTACAAAAGTAACTATTATTTAAGATTAAATAAATATCACTTTGAGTTGTTTAAAATCGAGCATCTTATAATTGACGATAAAGATTTAAATGAAGTGTTCGTTTTTTGTGAAATTGTAAGTATAAATTAAGGAATGTTATAATCTTATAGCCATATAAGATCGTATATAATTAAAAATGCAATAGGAAATTTCATTATAAATAAGCTTTCAGAATTTTGTACCGAACCCATTCATTCATACTTACTTAATAATGATAAGACTGTTGTCAGAATTAAATATGTTTAGTTGTAAGTAATTTGTAATTATGTAATATCCATTCGAAAGTATATACATATATAAATATTATGCAATTTGTATTATGTATTGTTATTTAATATATATATATATATTTTGCAGTTTGTGGGACGTAAGCAGGAAGAGAGCGAGAAGCAACTATCGCCGATAAGAATCGATTCACCTAGAGAATTCACGCTTAACAAGGTAAATTTTTAGCTTATAAAGCTTAGAGTTTAAATGAGCTACTTAAATGAGCTTAGGTTAATACGTTTTTAATGCAAGTAAATTGTAGACCAATTATTTTAGTAAATTATGCTCTAAAATTCCAAATTTTGCAGAGTTTGTTCTCAGTTCTGAATGGTAGGGCAGCCGGAAGCAATTTTTTGCGATGTAAAAAAAAACTCGGAAATACAAAGGGACAACCTCGTAAAACTAATAATTGCAGAAATTTCTAACAATGACATTGCAATACAAGTGAGTTCCTTTGCGAATTGGTTAGACGAGCTGGTGCCCTTTTTCCTGGTGAAGTCAACAATCGGGCAATTTTTTAAGTAAACTAGTCAGTATTTTTGTATTATTTCAAACATTCTGTTTTTATCTGAAGGACTACTATTTTATTCCTTGGGGTAAAAACCAAAGAAACCCAGGTGCAAAGCGGTGTTCCAAATACAGAAACAGTCTTCGCAGAACTGAAGGAAAGGACGAAATTGAAAATTTAACTCCGAGGAATTCGATGATGGTAAATATGATATTAGTCAGGTTCTTTTGTCGTTAATTAAGAAAGGAATTATCACATTAACGGAAATAAATTGTAGAAAATCTTTATTTCCCTGTGGGGAAACTGAAGTTTGGAATTCTTCTGTAAGAATAGAAATGAAACGCTTAAAACCATGTAATCTTTAAACGTCTGCTGGCGAAACCAAATGTCTAATCCACTTTTTTCCATAAATTATTGCAGATTTAATTCCACAAGAAAACCAGGAATGGCTACTCTAATTAACTTAAAATTAAATTAAAGAGCCTCATAAACTACACACGAAAATCTTTTAAAGCCAAAGCACCATTTTATGGTGCGACAGCCATCACTAAGTTTGGGCCACTCAATCATTTATGGTGTATGAGATTCGAGGCAAAACATAAGGAATCGAAAGTGTATTTTCACTACAAACCTCAAAAAACTAATCCACCATATACACTAGCGATTAAATGCAGTTATAAATTCGCTAAATTTGTAATCGACCATGCGAAATCGGTTGAGCCAGTATTAATGCTTACATCAAAAGATCAATTACCCATAAACCGTTCTCCTACTTTCAAAATCAATGAAAGCGAACTGAATGTTAAAAACTGTACACTTTATAACAATTTAGAATATAAAGGTACAACTTACAAAAGTAACTATTATTTAAGATTAAATAAATATCACTTTGAGTTGTTTAAAATCGAGCATCTTATAATTGACGATAAAGATTTAAATGAAGTGTTCGTTTTTTGTGA
This sequence comes from Drosophila prostipennis, assembly GCA_037075205.1. Lineage (NCBI taxonomy): Eukaryota > Metazoa > Arthropoda > Insecta > Diptera > Drosophilidae > Drosophila > Drosophila prostipennis. The sequence goes on along the minus strand of JBAMCJ010003622.1, from coordinate 206 downwards.
AATTGTAAGTATAAATTAAGGAATGTTATAATCTTATAGCCATATAAGATCGTATATAATTAAAAATGCAATAGGAAATTTCATTATAAATAAGCTTTCAGAATTTTGTACCGAACCCATTCATTCATACTTACTTAATAATGATAAGACTGTTGTCAGAATTAAATATGTTTAGTTGTAAGTAATTTGTAATTATGTAATATCCA
>JBAMCJ010003603.1:0-10078 GCA_037075205.1 Drosophila prostipennis | reverse complement strand
TATCAATAAACTTTTTTGTTGACAATCAGCTGTTTTGGGCCATCCCTGGTCAATAGTGCTGGTAAATGGTGGTGGAAAATACCACAAATTTCACTTTCCAGCCCTGTAACGCGACAATTTTCCACCCTCCCCTCCCCACCGCTCGCCAACAAGTTTTGTATGGGATTTGGTCGCGTTCAACGGTAAATGGATGCAAACGCGACGCGTTCATAATGAGCAGAGGGCATAAGCTTCACAGTCGTTTTAAAACCTGTGTACGTAGATCAAGTTTGAAAATCGACCCGATCGGACGTCTATATCCTATAGCTCCCATAGAAACAATAGGGTGAAAAATTGTACATTTTTATTTCAATTATAAAATATTTTGTTGTTTTATTATTTTCTAGTCAAGTTTTCATTCGTGAAATCTGCAAGGTTATTAAAACTTCGGCTTTCCGAAGTTAGCTTCCGTCCTCGTTTTATATTAAGGTTTTCGAAAATTAACTTACTTAAAGCGAACTTTTACAATGCTGACTTCATTTTTGTTATTTTTATATTAGTGAAAAGGGCCAAATCTTGTAATTTTCATGAATCCCTCTATCTAATAAATTCTAAGTGGCATTCAAAAGCGCTGGCCACACCCAGTCCAAGAAACCTCATTCCTCCTTGTGTTTTTGTGCTAGGTGGTCCTGATATTTGCAATATTTATTCCTGGAACTTGCAGGAACCTCAACCACCTTCACAGCCGGACTCTTTATGATGTTCTTCTGCGAGCCGTGCGCTATAATACCCAGGAGCGTGTTGGGCCTGTTTTTGTCCGCAAACAGAGAGACACACTCCTGGGTATTCAGTTCCGGTGGAACACTTTCCGCGCATCCAAGCGGGTAAATGACAAAAACAGATTCGCGGGCTTTCACTCTTAGAACCCCGACTTGTTGATGTTTGTGAAGTTCATCAAACACACGGTCAAAGGACCTCACCTTTTCCTCTCCTGAGGGCAAAATGTTACCAATGTCCGTTTAAATTTTCGGATTCTTTATAAGATTTGAAATGTGACCCCACACTGTCACTGTGGACTCTGGTGTAAACACGGCCGGGTTTTGTAGCACCAAGGACTTTTTATCGCAACGGCCTCGTATGCCGTATACCACTACGTCCGTCCGTTCGGTCCTGCCTCTTCGAGTACCGGACCGCAGTGGACCCGAACCCATCATGTAGCGGGAGTAGTAGTCGAAAGGTGTTACCGTAGCCAGACCAAGAGTCGGCGTCGTCATTGGATGGCTGTGGATCGATCTGGAAGTCCCGGGAAGATCAGCCAAAGATGCGATCGTGTCTTGGAATTCCGATTTTTTTTGCATTTCGGGCATATTCAATCGGTGTCCAACTTTACGGCCTGTGCCCTGGTAACCCGGACGCAGGTTCCGTGGAACCACTCCTGGCACCTGTCGCAGCAGATCATTGTATGGGCGCCGACAAGTACACCAAAGCCTGGAATAAATAAATATAAATAAATAATAATACATACATATATAAATATAACAGAAATGTTTAGAAATGCTTTCACCTGTTTGGGTCATTTTCATCAACCTGATTCATTGATTCCATAGATTTCACACGAATAACACAATTGGATTGGAATTAACGAAATTAACACGAATCAAATTAAAGGTTGCGAATAGCGGCAAGGCAACTTGGCAATAGGTATGGTATTTTGCAAAACTACACAAGCTAACGGATCATCTAATCTACAATAGGTATGGTATTTTGCAACACTACACAAACTAACGGATCATCTAATCTACAAAGTTCCTTGTCGCCATTTGTTGATGCAAATCAATTCAATTAATTTTCAAATTAAATTAAATCAATGGAAAGGGAATTGGATACGGAGGAACCCCAAGACGACGTTGTGTTGGAGGATGTTAACAATATTATCCAGGAGTTCATAGAGAGGGCGCAATGCCAAAAAAGTTTCAGCGATTCTCGGCACCTTGACTGCCCCGAGTGAGGTATGTACAGATGCGGCAATTTTTTTAATTAAAAAAAAAAAAAAAAACAAGGCCTGAAAATAACTGTTATTGTAAATTTTTCTTACAAATAAAATCATCCATTAAATATTTGGAATTAACTCCGTTTATACTAAACAGAAAATGTTCAAATTTTCGCTACTATGGAGCGTAATGGCCAACCCATTGGCGAGCACGCTTATAGTGTTTCGGTCGTCGAAGACGGTAGAAATGCTATTTCAGGAAAGGAACTCTGGCAACTATACTAGGAGACCGGAAATTGAAATTGATACAAGCCATCGCGGGCGACAGACAGTTGCCATTTTTAAGTCGGCACGATCCAAGCTGGCTGGAAGTGTATTGCCGCCTTGGTCGAGGCAGCCAGGACTTTTGGTGGAGGTGGCTCACCCGCTGGCGATCCACTGCATCGCCACAGCGATGCAAAGGAGAGCCAATTTTCAGACTGGACGAGCTGTTGCTCAAACTTTGGGAGGGCGATGACAGCGTTGAAAGGTACATAAAAACAAGAGAGAACGCTATAGTCGGGTGCCACGACTATCAGATACCCGTTACTCAGCTAAAGGGAGTGCGAGGGAGATGGAGGTAAAACTTTGATCAGGCATAACTTTTTAACGAATGGTCCGATTTAAAAAATTCCTTCTACATTTCGATAGGTATTGATAAACACAACAAAACTTGAAAAACTCGAAATATTTAAATTTTTAAAATCGTATATAAGCGATTGTGGGCGTTAGAGGGGGCGTGGCACCTTTTTGAAATAAACTTGCGCTGCGTAGGAGCTCCTGGAATCTGCATGCAAAATGCCAATCTTCTAGCTTTTATAGTTTCTGAAATCTCAGCGTTTATACAGACAGACAGACATGGCTAGATCGACTCGGCTAGTGAGCCTGATCAAGAATATATATACTTTATGGGGTCGGAAACGCTTCCTTCTAGCTTTTACTCTACAAGTAAGGGGTATAAATATTGTTAATGAGGGGATTCCCTAAACTGTTGAATTGCTGAACTGCTAAAAATTCAACAGGATATTTCAGCAATTAAGGGAACGACCCTAAATGGTTCCTGTTGAATTTTCAAACACCTGTTATTTCTTTAAAAGTGTCATGGAACTTTAAACACCTAAAATTTGATTTTTTATAGTTAGTTAAGCCTAGTACTCAGTTCGTCTAAGAGTTTTATAGCCTCTTCCCATAGAGTCCATCCGTGTGAAACGGTTGGGATTTTTGACGAATGTGAAACTCGTGTTCCCACAGAACTCCGTCCACCATCCACCATCCGATAACAGCTGACTTAAGAGCAGTTGCTCAACTCAACTCATTGACGAAGGGGGATTTTAACTCGGCAAAACTGGCGTAAAATTGCGTTTTCCTAAACTTATTGTAAAATAATGTAATAAATAGCATAAGATAATAGTTTTAAACATATCTGAGCTTTTATAACACATTCTATAACGATTATGCATACATATTGCTGACTGGGGGAGAGCCTAACCTCCCGTACCCCACACTCCGCTCTTACTACGCCTCTGTCTAGCCAATATTAATGTGTAAAATTTGTAAACAAAACTAAATTTGTGCTGTTTTGGTAATTTATAGCAACTTTGGAGCTTTTTAGGAGTACATAGTACACTTTTAATTAATATTTGTTACTATTTACGAATTGCAGAACATATTCTGAGACTTCGCTGCAAACATTGATGTTTTCGTTTGCAGAACAGCTTAAATTTTAACCCACACATAGCAACTTGTTGGCGAATGCTTTTCCGCCCATAACAAACTACAAATAATTCAACAATAGCCAAAAAACAACGAACTTGAGCATTATTTAATTTTTTCCCGCCATTGATTTGATTTGTTCTCTAGTCAACGTTCCATTTTTCACTGTCAAGAGGAAGAATTCAGAGTTGCACCGAAAAAACATCGCCTAACTATCGCATAAAAGAGCCCGTCAAAGTCCGTTAAAATTGGATGGCGGACTAACTGGGAAATTTTCGGAACGGCAAAACCTTACGGACCATCCGTTCAACGGATGGTAGATGGTGGATGGAGCTCTGTGGGAAGACCCTATTACTAGTCGAAAAATATTAATCTTTTAGTGTGGCCGAAGTTTTTGCAGTTCATCCGCAATGCATGTAGCATGGTCTTACTGGGTTTGTTGACAAACAGCCAAAATCAACTGGCGCCAATTTTAAAATATTACAAAATGTTGAGCCGACCTGGGTTGCAAGATTTAAATTTGCTGATGGCATGGCGATATGTATTGCCGCAACTCCTACAAGCAGTTTTCCATTGGTTTTTGGGGTTTCCCTTCCATTTATAACTTGTTATTGGCACACCGCTTCTGCACAAACACAGCCACAGATTAAATTTTCTATTCCTTGGGCCGCGGCTAAAGGCGTTCATCGGAATTCATCCGCTAAATTTAATATTTTTTTGGTATTTCCTTACAATTTCCTTAGCTCAACTGAGTACCGCGATGGAAAAAAGTCCCAGCTAAAGGCCTTAGCTACCTATTTGCCTCTCGCTTACTCCAATGGTTAGCTAGCAGTTTTCGTCGTACTGAGTACTAGGCTTAAATATGGCGTACTGGTGATACTAAAATGTGACAGAGTTGCCATGACTTTTAACAAAAAAGGTGACCACTCTGGTTTTCAACGATTCAACAAAATTTTCAACAGCCTCGAGGTTGTTGAATTGCTGAAATTTCTGAAACTTGATTTTGTATGGAACAGCTGATTAACAGCTGACCAAAATTCAACAATTCAGCGATTCAACAGTTTAGAGAATCCCCTCATTATTATCCAATTTAATATACATACGTATTATATTGCAGATCGCAGGGAAATATTCCGCCCACCTGCACCGGAGTTGCAGACTGCGGGTGCCCATTGCACCTAAAATAAAACACTTGACTTGAAATACACACAGCCTGGTTTCCTAATGGAATCTTTAAATTTCAGTTAGAATTGATTTAGAATGTCGAATCCACCTCTGCTTACCTCTTCCTCTTCCTCTTGATTGTGACCTGTGAACAGCTGATGTTTATTTTCATTCCTTCTCTTTCTTCCACTAGAGGTGGAGAAACATCGCCAAAAAATCGATGTTTCTAAAAAATGTTAAAACATCAATGCATCGATGTTTCCATCGATGTTTCTCCCACCTCTAAAAAACAATGAATTCTTATTAGCCAGTAAAAACAAGTGAAAACAGACCCTTTTTCTTCTGCGGCATCCAAAATTGGTTCCAATCCGCGGCGTAAGATGATCGATGGTGCCAATAGCGCCTAGCGGAGACCGGAGAACGTGCAGTATGTAAGAACGGCCTGTTGGCGAATCGTGCAATTGCGTCGTGTTACAAAACTTTGGCCCTGGTCAAATCCCCACCAACAATTTGCGCATCATGGCCAGTGCAGCGGATGACTCGGCATCCGGGGGTCAGGAGGATCGGGAGAGCTTCGCTATCTACCACGAGGGCAGGACGCTGCAGCTTCACTGGCGCGGATTGCCCCCCCTTCGGCGGGCTCCCGCATCTCGGATTTGCAGCATTGGCGAGGGCCTGCTCCTCCTGACCACCGACCACGCCCTCTACTCCGCCCAGCTGCAGGCCAACCGCAACCACCTGGACATACAACTCTTGCGCACCGATGTGGTGGACATGGACTTCTGCTCCGGCAGCCAGGAACTCTTCGTGGTCCTCAGCAACGGCTCTGTGCTGCGCCAGTCCACGGGATCTGGTCGGGATGTGGGTCACCCACACGCCTGGCAAACCCTCGGTTTCGATCCACTGGAACTGCTCGCGGAGGGCGTTCGCATCCGGCGCGTTTGCTGCTCCGCCCAGGGCGTGGTCTTTGTCGGCTCTGCCGGGGAAACTTATGTCATGGGCAGTTGCGGAGAAGTCTTTAAGGCGGAACAACAGCCCCGCCACATGCGCCTATACGAAGAGGGCAAGGAACTGCTGGACCTGGCTGCCGGAAACGAGCACTTTGTGATGTTGGTTGCTCCCTACAACCTGGCCGACGATGTGCTCCAGCTTCCGGTGGCCAGTGCAAAGGAAGAGCCCGAGGAAGAGCGTGCCTCCGTTAAATCCCTCAGCAGCGACAACTCTGAGCGCAGCTTTGCGGCCAACACGAGGCACCTGCTCCATCAAGGCTATGCCCTGCTTCACACCCAACTATTCACCTTCGGAGCCTCCAATAATGGCCTTCTTGGCACCGGGGATCACATCCGGAGAGCCAATGTCATGCGCCTCCAGAAACTGGACAGCATGGGCGTGTGCAGCATTGCAGCCGGGTTGGAGCACACGGTGGCCCGCACCCTCGATGGAAGGCTCTACCACTGGGGCCTAAACAATCATTCCCAGTTGGGCGAGGATGTAAGCTCGCCCATGGAGATCACCATAACGGATAACTCGGCGACACTACCCATGGAGCAGAACTCGGCGCTGGAGGCGACATGCGGCGACTACCACACGCTGCTGCTCAATGCCTCTGGACAAATACAATCCCTGCAGCCACCGCCTCCAATGCGACATCTGCAGCAATCTAGCACTTATACCCAAACGCTCATCCAGCTTCAACTGGGAGCTGCGTGGCCTCGACAACTGCGTCTGCTGATGTCCTCCGGCGGTTACACGCTGCAAAACCAAAGGCAGTTCCAGCGCCAGTATCACTACTACCTGAGTCATCTGCAATCACAGTTGCAGCTGCTGCTTAAGCACCGACAGGCAGTCCAAACACTGGAGATCTGGCAACGGCAGTCGGCGTTGGAGGCGCTCAGCGTCCTCGGCCCGCTGTTGGTAAACTGGGAGCGAATCCTGTGCCTGCTTGTGGCAACCTTGCATTCGTTGGAGGGCTTCTACCGAGCTGATTTTGTGCAGCCCGCCGATCTGCTATTCATCTGCCACTACAAGGAATACATCGAACTGTTCGACGGTTACACGAAGGCCTATTGCGATGTGTACTCAGTGAACGGATTCGTTGAGGCGGTGGCCGCTATTGCTGGACTTGGCAGCCCACTGGCTGAGCTCAACGAGGAGAGCTACGTGACTCGGTTGTTTCAGCAACCCTTCAGTATCTACCAGCTGTTTGTCCAGTTCATGGAGCTGCTAGTTAAGACGCAACCGGAGTATGGAGAACACAGAGTGGCTTGGTCGGAGTTTGCACGACACAGCTGCATCAGCCAGGAGCTGGCCGTGAACACCAGGGATTTCTGGAGCAGCAACGATCGCAACCCAAGGATAGTTCAGTTCAGAAAGCGGCAGCGAAGAGTGATACTCACGTCGGCCCTGGTGCCTCTGAAACTAGTCACCTCCGGCATTAGCATGTCCAGCAACAGCTTCATCTTGTTCTCGGACTTCCTCTGCCAGGTGGGCGGCAACTCGCTGTACTCCTATCCTTTGACTACTCTGTGGGTGTGGACCGAAGGCGACCTGTACCTGCGCTTGACAACGCCGGAAAAGACCCTTTTGGTCGCAACGCGTTCACAGGAGATGCGGAAGGTGTGGCTGGACCAGCTGCAATCGAGCATTGTGGCGTCTTTGGGCAGACCACTCGGCAGTCCGGTGCCCAGTTCTCGCTCCACCGGTTACGAGTTTAGTCGAGAGCACCCTAAGTTCTCTAGGGTGAAGGCGTGCGGTACCTGGAGAAAGGGCGTCCTTCACGGAAACTGCTATCTAGAGTATCCGGACGGCAGCGTTTACTGCGGAGAGCTGTATTATGGTATCATCGAAGGTAGGAGATAAATATTTAATATCTTTTAAGTTAAAACTAAAGGAAACGCTTTAGTCGAGACCTTCAACTACACTAGTTTACAGCTAAACCGCTCCCCAGCAATAGCAAATTCTGATGGTGCTAATATCGTGGTGGTATAGATCGGTTCGTATCCAACCAATTAAGCCAGTTTTCGTTTTATTTTAAAGTCAATAGATCAGAGCTTAACTTTGCGAAAAAGCTTAACTTTTCGAAAAAAGAAACAAATTGAACATTTTGAAGTTTAAACAAGAGAGAACGCTATAGTCGGGTGCCCCGACTATCAGATACCCGTTACTAAGCTAAAGGGAGTGCGAGATATAAAACTTTGATCGGGCATAACTTTTTAACGAAAGGTCCGATTTGAAAAATTTCTTCTACATTTCGATAGGTATAACTAAACACAACAAAATTGCATTTATACTTCCCCGAAATCTTTAAAAATGTGGGCGCCAGATACATTTTAGTATCGTTTGTGGGAGATTATGGGCGCTTGGCTGAAAAAAACTTGCGCTGCGTAGGAAACCCAAGAATATGTGTTGGTAATCCCAACTTTACTCTACGAGTAAAGGGTATAAAAATAAAAACAAATAATGCCATTGAAAAACAAGAGAGAACGCTATAGTCAGGTATCATAAATTTCTGGGGAGCGTTTCATGGTTATTATTATGTATACAAGTGCTATCAGATACTTATTACTTTATACATTTTAATGTGCAGGCTATGGCAAGATGGTGATTCCGTCATCGGGCCTGTATGTGGGTCACTTCAAGGGTGGACGCTTCCACGGCCACGGTGTTTACGAAATCCACAACAAGGATACTCCAGAAAGCGAAGTGTACGAGGGAAACTTTTGCGAGGGCCTGTTCCACGGCCATGGAATGATGCGAAACAACCGATACATCTACGTGGGCGAGTACCAGGCCAATGCCCGCAGTGGATATGGTGTGATCGAGGACCTGGTTAGTGGGGACAAGTACATGGGGATGTTCGCGGACAATAAGCGATCTGGCATCGGCAGCTGCATCACAAACCGCGGTGACTACTTCGAAGGCAGCTTCTCCGGAGATGATCTGATGGGCAGTGGAGTTGCGGTCTTTGAGAATGACTATTACTATGAGGGCGAACTCACGCTCCACGGCCCCAACGGGCGGGGAGAGTATTACATGCCCAGCGGAGATGCCGGAAGTGGATGTATAGTGACCGGGGAGTCCGACGACACCTGCGAGCTAATCGGTAACAAGATGTTCGGGCAGCTGAGCGGCACCTGGGAGACGGTGCGCATCCAGGCCGGCGAACTGGTATTAAATCGGCGCTTTCCTAAGTACCCCAGGTTAGTCAATGGGCCGCAAAATTAATGATTACATTTTAAAATTATCCCTTTTTCAGCTCCCTTGGGCGCCAAGTGGTGGACCACAACCGCAAGTGGCGCTCGCTGTTCAACAACTTCGAATCGGACCTGGCTAATTGTACGGCCACCAGCAGCAGCTCCGGTGGTAATTCCTCAGGAGGCACCCTCAGAAAATCCTCGAAACCCACGCTCAGCACGGCTCAAATGTGGAACTGCATAGCGGTGTACATGAGCAAGCAAAGGGCTCGAGAAGGCGCCAAGCCCGGAAACTACTTCAACAACATTCTGCTCAGTCTGCCGCTGCCACAGAAGACCGACTCCCCTCTGGCGAAAGCACGGACCACCACAAACACACTGAGCAAGCTTCAAACGGAGGCGCTGGACTTTCTGGGATTTCCACCACGCCGTATCCACTCCCAAGAGACACTTAACAGCAAGCCAGGTGAATTGCAGAGGGCGGATAGCTTGCTCTCCATGGGTCACAATACATCTCGTGACTTGGACACCAGTAGTTTGACCAGTTTTCAATTGGACCAAAGCCTGCTAAACAGCACTTTAAATGGCGATGAATCCAGCACGCTCAATGAAAGTTTTACAAAACTAAGTCACAACAACAATAACAGCATCTCGAAACACATGAACAGCAGCGATTGCTCGATTACCTCAACAACATCCGTAAAGAGTGGACTGCTGGAGCAGGTCCCCCAGTTTTGGAATGGCCTCCTGATCCTCACGGAGCAGGATGTGGCCTCTATTCGTTTGTACCTCGAGCAGGCTTTCAAGGATCGTCATCATCCGCTGTACGCCTTGAATGAGCGCATCGCGAACTGTTTCCACTACTCATATGGCTACTGGAAGGTTAAGCCCACCCCGATCTTGGCTAAGCAGGCCATGAGAGGGTGGGAGTCCATATCGCGTCGCATTTACCGCTTGTGCGTAAGATGTTTCCAGCTCTGCCTGAGGACTATTGCCACAT
>JBAMCJ010003590.1:0-19809 GCA_037075205.1 Drosophila prostipennis | reverse complement strand
TAGACCATCGGCCGTTTTTGACAAACAAATTCAGGCTTTGCTGGATGAAAACCGGCGTTATTCAACGCGGGAGATGTCAGAGAAGCTCAGTGTGTCGCATACAACGGTTGAAAACCATTTGAAGAAACTTGGCTACGTAAGCAAGCTCGATGTTTGGGTTCCGCATAACTTAAAGGAAATTCACCTAACTAAGCGTATCAATATCTGCTATTCTCTGCTGCAACGGATTAAAAACGATCCTTTTTTGAAGCGGATCATTACTGGCGACGAAAAGTGGGTTGTTTACAATAATGTCCAACGAAAAAGATCATGGAGCAAAAAAGATGAGCCAGCCCAAGCCACATCAAAGGCCGATATCCATCAGAGGAAAGTTATGCTGTCTGTTTGGTGGAATTGGAAGGGTGTAGTGCACTTTGAGCTGCTGGGACGGAATGAAACCATCAATTCAGATGTGTACTGTCGCCAGCTATCCAATTTGGCGGAAAAAATTAACGGAGCTGAATTGGGAAGTGCTACCACATCCACCTTATAGTCCGGACTTAGCACCTTTAGATTACCATTTCTTTCGCTCTCTTCAAAACTCTTTGAATGGTAAAAACTTTGATTCAGATGAGGCTGTCGAAAACCACTTGCTTCGATTCTTTGCTGGAAAAGACCAAAAGTTCTTCGAGCGTGGAATTATGCAGCTGCCCGAGAGATGGTCATTAGTGGTCGAACAAAACGGCCAATACATAATTGATTAATTATAAGTCCTGATATAAATAAATCATCTTTGAAAATATTGAAAAAAAACGACAAGACTTTCTTGCCAACCCAATAGATAAACAAGTCGAAAAACTAATTAAAGATGGCATTGTAGAAACCTCCGTATCAGATTACAATAGCCCATTACTTCTTGTGCCTAAGCAATCACTTCCCGGAACAGGAGAAAAACGGTGAAGATTAGTTATTGACTACCGACAAATAAATAAAAAATTATTAGCAGATAAGTTCCCATTACCAAGAATCGACGATATACTCGATCAACTTGGCAGAGCAAAATTCTTTTCATGTTTGGATTTAATGTTTGGTTTCCACCAAATTACTTTAGAAAAAGGAGCACAGGCTCATACCGCTTTAAACGATTACCCTACGGTGTAAAAATCGACCCTAATTCATTTCAAAGAATGATTACATTAGCCCTTCTGGGACTAGAGCCATCCCAAGCTTTCCTTTACATGGACGATCTAATAGTTATAGGTTGTTTCGAAAATCATATGATTAACAAGAAAGGAAGCTAGCTTCGGCAAGCCGAAGCTTATATACCCTTGCAGATAATTCCTATTAATCACTAATTTTCCCATCGTTCCTATGGCAGTTATATGATATAGTAGTTCCATATTGATAAAATTAAAATAGAAATTCGAAAACATTTAAAAAAAAAAAGTCATGTTCCAGAGTAGAAGAGAATACAATAAATGTCAAAGAAGCAATAATTTATTTCCTATTATATTCCATAAATTTTTCGATCGTTCCTATGGCAGCTATATAGTCGTCCGATTTTGAAAAAATTTTATTCGAAATTCAGAATTAGATAAAAAATGACATTTCCAAAAGTAGGAGGTTATAGGTTCAAAAACACCCAAGATATAATTTTTTTTACATTTTTTTACCCTATTATTCCTATGGGAGCTATATGATATAGTTGTCCGATCCGGCTCGTTCCGACTTATATACTACCTGCAATAGATAGAAGACTTTTGGGAAAGTTTTAACCCAATAGCTTTAAAACTGAGAGACTAGTTTGCGTAGAAACGGACAGACAGACGGACGGACAGACGGACAGACGGACATGGCTAGATCGACTCGTCTAGTGATGCTGATCAAGAATATATATACTTTATAGGGTCGGAAACGTCTCCTTCACTGCGTTGCAAACTTCTGACTGAAATCATAATACCCTCTGCAAGGGTATAAAAACTTAACTAACTTATTTAACCTATGTCGAAAACACAATCTCAAGCTTCATCCAGAAAAATGTTCATTCTTTATGCACGAAGTCACATTCTTAGGCCATAAATGTACAAACAAAGGAATTTTACCTGATGATAAAAAATATGATGCAATAACTAAATACCCTGTCCCTTCTGATTCAGATGAATCGTAAAGATTCGTCGCTTTCTGCAATTATTACCGACGTTTTATACCAAATTTCTCTCATTACTCAAGACATTTAACTCACCTTTGCTAGAAAAATGTAACATTTAATTGGACACCTGAATGCCAAAAAGCTTTTGAATACCTTAAAAATGCATTAATTCAACCAACCCTACTACAATACCCAGATTTCAATAAAGAATTTTGTATAACAACAGATGCTAGCAAGCAAGCTTGCGGAGCAGTCTTAAGGGGGGTAGGGTCTTGCACAAAAAAAAATCGATTTTTTTTTATTATTTAAATTGGTAGAATAACTCTTTTAGAATGTGTCATGAAAGTTTCATGAAGAAATTCGAACTATTTTGGAACTTATACCAGGATTACGGCACCCACCTTCCTTGTGCAGTAGATATATTTTATTACTTTGAATGCGTTTTTCTCGAAACCACGTTTTGAAAGTCCGTGACCATCGGCATTTCTAAATGGCTCAACCGATCGTTTTCAAATTTTTTGCATATTTTTCTGCATAAAAAAACCCGCCCCCTGGGAAGAGTTTATTTTTATTTTTTAACTTTAAATATTTTATTTTGAAGCCGAAAGTCAATGTTTTTAGGTGAAAAACGCATTTTTGACTTTGGACTTTCGGAAAAAATTCTTAAAAATAAAAAATTAAAAAAAGGGCTTCCCAGGGGGCGGGTTTTTTTTATTCTTAAGCGAATTGTAAAAACAAAATGGAAATCCGATCATTTTTAGCGGAGGTACAGTGAACACCGCAAAACGCCTTTTTTTAATAGTGTTCCAGCAATCGCTTTGCCACCGATATATTAGCCGATAGTATCGGCTATAAAAATTAGTGGATATTATTTAAATGACACTTGATAATATACAAAAGGTTTGAATTAAATCCATCCAACCAGTTTTTATAGAAAAAATCGCAAAGTTAGTCGATTTTGTTTTCAATGAAAAATCCAACTTCCAAGTTAACAAGAATGAGACTAGATCTAGAAGAATTTCAATTCACAGCAGAGTACCTTAAGGGAAAAAATAATTACGTGGCAGATGCCTTATCAAGAATAAGCATCGAAGAACTGAAAGACATAAACAAGCAAATTTTAAAAGTCACTACAAGATTACAAAATAGACAGAATAATAAAAACTGCGCAGTTTCAAAATCAGAATCGGATTTGCAAAAGCAACCGACAGCTTCTAAGCCCAAAATATTTGACTTCATTCGAAATGAAGATGTTAAAAAAGTAGTGACCTTGCATTTAACAGCATCAAATTTTTCCCTTAAAAAAGGAAAAAGGATATAAGCAAGAATAAGTGTTGATGATCTACATACCAATGGAATATTCGATTTAGATCAATTTTTCCAAAGGCTGGAAAAAACCGCCGGTATAAATAAGATTAGCCAACTTAAGATGGCACCGAGCGAGAAAATCTTTGAAATTATTTCAACAGATATATTCAAAAATATGGGCAATAAAATATTAATGAATTTAAGAGTAGCGCTACTCAAGCCGGTGACCACAATAAATGATAAAAAAGATAAAGAAGCTATACTGTCTAGACTACATAATGATCCAATACAAGGTGGACACAGAGGAATTACAAAAACGCTAGCAAAAATTAAAAGACATTATTATTGGAAAAACATGACGCGTGACGTTGCAAACCACGTAAAAAAATGTATTAAATGCCAACAGGCCAAAACAACAAAACATACAAAAACTCCCTTGACTATTACAGAAACACCTCTGAAGGCATTTGATAGAGTGTTAGTGGATACGATCGGTCCATTACCTAAATCAGAACGAGGAAATGAATATGCAGTTACACTAATTTGTGACTTAACTAAATACCTTGTTGCCATTCCAATACCAGATATAAGTGCAAAAACTGTAGCAAAAGCTATATTCGAATCTTTTATTCTAAAGTACGGTCCAATAAATACATTCATTACGGATATGGGAACAGAATACAAGAATTCAGTACGTGGGTGGTCCGATAAGTACTTAGCCTCCAAAAGAAAAACGAAAATTTTGGAAAAGTGTCAATTTATTTCTCAACATAATCTTGTTTTAGCTCGATACCCTTGACCCAGCGATGCTCCAACTTCTTTAACCCGTCTGAAAAATACGTTTCCTCGAGGTCTGCAAAATAGGCCTCTGTGGCGGCGACGACCTCCTCAATCGACCCAAATTTCTGTCTAGCGAGAGACTTTTTCAAGTTTGGAAACAAAAAGAAGTCCCATGGGGCCAAATCTGGAGAATAAGGTGGATGGGGTAGCAGTTCGTAGCCCAATTCGACCAATTTGGCCTTGGCGAGGGCGGTTGCGTTGGTTGTCCGGAGTGAGCAAACGCGGCACCCATCGCGCCGACAGCTTTCTCATGCCCAAAATATCATGCAGGATATGACCCACGCGGTCTTTTGACATGCGTACTGTCTCAGCTATCTCGCGTATCTTCAATCGGCGATCTGCCAAAACGAGATCGTGGACTTTTTGGACGTTATCCTCCGTGGTAGCCGATTTCGGGGCACCTGGGCGTGGCTCATCAAAAACCGACGTGCGACCACGTTGAAACTCGTTAAACCAATTTTTGACGGTCGCTATCGAAGGAGAAGAGTCACCGTACGCAGCATCCAAGCGCTCTTTGATTTCGCTGCGTGATTTCCCTTCCAAAAACAAGAATCGAATCACAGACCGATATTGCTCTTTCTCCATTTTTCTAAAATCCGCGAACACGTATGATGCCACACGCTGGCAAAACAAAGCTACGAGTCCGATTCGGCTGAAATTTCGACAGTAGCCGTCTACTAGAATGTACTACACGATAGAAAAGTTTTCTTGCGATAGTGGCGCCATCGGGCGGTGAGGCTAAGTACTTATCGGACCACCCTCGTAATTAAAAATTTATGTAAATATCTAAATATTGAAAACATAACATCTACTGCACACCACCACCAGAGTTTAGGTACAATAGAAAGGAGCCACAGAACTTTTAACGAATATGGGCCGTTCTTTTACAAACCGAACAGATTTGGCCAAAAAAAAAAATTCACATTTTTGATTTGCCTGAAACTTTTTTTACACGTACCTACTATTTCGAAAATAAGTAAACACGTGTATCAGGATTTGACCGAAAAAAAATTATTTTTTTAGTTACAATTTTTTTAAGTTTGCCAAAAATTGTCAAATTTGAAAAAGTTCCCTCTCATTGAAAATCTGTATATCCGGTTATATGAATCCGATTGACTTCATGTCTTCTGCATTAATTCCTCTTAAAACCTCTTCTTTCAAAATAAAATTTCTAAAAAAAAAAAATTTTTAAGTTCTTAAAAATAAAAACAAATTAAGATTTAAAACAATTTTTTAATCATTGCCCCCACAAAAAAAAATATTTTTTTTTATTTTAATACTTGCGCCATATTGTTAGTTACAATCGGTTTTTGTGAAAAGTTGGAGCCATTTTTAGTTTTTTAAATATCGAATTTTTTTTAACAAGGCCTCGGCGTTCGCACTCCCTTTAGCTGAGTAACGGGTATCTGATAGTCGGGGCACCCGACTATAGCGTTCTCTCTTGTTTTTTGATTTAATCATCTACTCCTAAATGTTGTCAAATTTTGAATAAGTCATGGCAACCTCTAGAACTAAGAAATTAAATACGTCCAGTGAACATATAGGATACCTTGATTTATAAAGGAGGAATTTCTCAACTGCGCTTGTGAAAAAATAGATCTCCTTCAAACTCGAGTACCTCGTAGAGTTTGTCTTGATTACACTAGTTTACAGCCAAAATATATAAACGCTGGGACCCATTTTTTTCGTTTACTAATGCCGTACCCTCACTGATGTACATACTGTAGTATTTTTTTGGTATTCAAAAAAATGCTATTTCCTGTCCGCACGGGACAGCATTTAGCATTCAGCATTTATTATTTCGAAAACAGATGTGCTTTGCTTTTAAATTCAAAATATTCAATGCTATCAAAAATTATCTTATTTTTGTCATGTGTTTTCTGCTAAAATTAAAAAAACAGCTATAAAAACTGCATAGGCACGGAAACACAAAGGAAAGCGTTGAACGCTTTTCATGAAGAAGACATTTTTCAAAACCTGAAATATGGGCATAATTTCTCAAATACTACTATCCGCAAGCAGGAGATTTGAACAATCAAATGTGTTGACCATGGAGAATAAAGATTTGAATGTTATATTAAGCTTTTGTTTGCATTATATATTGCATTGTCTTTATTGTTTATTATTTAAGCTATACATGCTTAGATATTTTTTTTGGATAATTTTGTTATCTGCAGTTATACGCAATTTTTTTTCTGCAGAAAAATCATCTATAGTGGGCCTTGATTATTTCGAAAATTTTGCGATGGTCGTTTAGTCGATAGTCAAATAATACTCAGATATTTGGTATTTTAGGCACGAGAATATCGAAATGTAGTAGCATTTATTGTCGTATGCTCTTCTCTCCCATCTCTAGAACCACTTGAAAATATATGGGAAAAATGTAACATATACCAAAAAATGTCAAAATGCTATATTCAGCTCTAGTGAGGAAACGGCATAAGTGGTCACTGATCACGATGAAAAAAAAAAAATTTTCCAAAGAATCGTTTTGGAGATATTTGAAAAAGCTAGATTTTGTATTTGGACCGAAATTGACGAACTGGACGACATTAGCCATCAAATATTTGGTCACTCTCTGATCAGCGCTCGTGTCGACCAGACGTATTTTTTCGCTATGTCTTCTAATTCGTGCTTGGAGTGCAAAGCTGAAGTCACAGCTTCGCGGTTTTGATGCTGTTCGTTGTTTCTCTCCTTGTCGCCGCAAGTTCCACACCGCTTGTGTTGATTTGCCAGAGGATGCAATCAAACTTTTAACTACCATGCCTAATCTTATTTGGCAGTGCGACAGTTGCGTTGTGAGCAATGACTCGCATTCCAAGACGGATGAAATTATGAAAGAACTCAGTGATCTTAAAAGCCTTTATTCAACTTTAAATGCAACATTTCTGAAAGCCTTCCCGGAACCTTCTATGACAAGCGTGAAACCTAATCAGCGGAGGGTGGATAAGCCTCTTATCCCAGCGCCAGTTTCATCAACATCCGATCAGGTTAACCCTTCTTCAAACCATGACTCCGTTGTACCAACGAAAGTGGTAGAAAAGAAGCGCAACAACAATAACAGGAACAACAACAAGAGCAAGAGGCACGTTATTGGTTTGGCTCCTGCTTGTGTTCTATTCGAAGCAAACGTTTTCTGCACATCGGCAAATTTCCAGTAAACACACAGCCAGAGGCGCACAATTGCGACTGTTGACTTTATTTTTGGTAATAAATCATAACTTTTGAAACAATAAAAATATTGGAATTATGTAAACGGCATATGATAGATAACAATAGTCAGTACCAGTCTAGACTTCGAAGAGCAAAAGCGTGCTATAGGCAAATCCACGCTAGTGTTATCGGCAACGATTTTCTACAAATTTTGGCAAAACAAATAAGACCACAAAGCAAACTCGCCAACTAAAGCAAAAACAAGAGAGAACGCTATAGTCGGGTTGGTGTCCCGACTATCTAATACCCGTCACTCAGCTAAAGGGAGTGCGAACGCTGTAGTCGGGTTGGTGTCCCGACTATCTAATAATCGTAACTCAGCTAAAGGGAGTGCGAGGGAGATGGAGAAAAAACTTTGATCAGGCCTAACTTTTTAACGAATGGCCCGATTTAAAAAATTTCTTCTACATTGATTGATAAAGTATTGATAAACACAACAAAACTGCATTCCTACTTTTCCGAAATATTAAAATTTTTAAAATATAAGCTATTTTGAATATATAAGCTATTGTGAGCGTTAGAGGGGGCGTGGCACCTTTTTGAAATAAACTTGCGCTGCGTAGGAACTCCTAGAATCTGTATGCAAAATGCCAATCTTCTAGCTTTTATAGTTTCTCAGCGTTCATACGGACAGAAAGACATGGCTAGATCGACTCGGCTAGTGATCCTGATCAAGAATATATATACTTTATGGGGTCGGAAAGGCTTCCTTCTAGCTGTTACATACTTTTGCACGAATACAATATACCCTTTTACTCTACGAGTAACGGGTATAACAATTTCTGCATATGAACAGTTACAAAAGTGCAAGTGCATCGGGCATCAGCCCAACAACAACAACCATGACACGACCACCAGACATAAACCAAACTGCACCACTAGAAAAAACTCCTTACTTCACACCCAAATTCATCGTCATTAAAAGAAAAGTCAACAATGCAACCTTTGAAAAAGTTAGTACACTCATCATCAAAAAAGTAATTGACTATACATGCTGTGGGGAAGTAACGTCAGATTCAAAAACCAAAGCAGGTACTCTTCTTGTCAAAACCAAAACCTAAGAGCTAATCCAAGCTCAATGGCTAATGAAACTCACTAAATTCCACGACTTTGAAGTTGAAACATCTGAACACAAAACACTTAACTTTTCAAAAGGAATCATCTATTCCAATGACCTTCGATACATAAACAAGGAAGATATTCTCAATGAACTCAAGGCCCAAAACGTCACCGAAGTAGACAAAATACTCCGAAAGAAAAATAAAAATCTTGAAGAAACCGGAGTCATCATTCTCACCTTCCCCACCACCAACTTACCCGAAACCATAAGTATTGGATACGAACGTGTTAAAATTAGACCACACATTCCTCGACCTCTCAAATGCCGAAACTGCCAAAAATTTAATCACCCCACCAAAGTCTGCAATAACGACAAAACCTGCAAGAACTGCTCTGAAGTTCACTCCCCCGACGACGAAGACTGCACCAAGCCTAAATTCTGCATCAACTGCAAACACCTCGACAAACCTCATCATAGCCCATTGGACAAGAATTGCCCAACATTTATTAAACAAAAAGAAATAATGGCTATTAAAACAATAGAATGTATTGACTTCAAAAGCGCCACGAAAATCTACGTTTAATGCCACTTCCACAAGTCTACTTCTTACTCCCAAGTTGCATCTCAAGCCCCCTCAAATTCTAACGCCCCAGTTCTGGATAAATCGGATGTTCGTGAGTTCAGGACCAACGACGACATCATGGAACCTTCCCCACAAAAACCCACAAACAAAGACAAATCGAAAACCGTAAATACAAACCAACTAAAACACTCGAAGTAACCCAAACAACACTGCAAAGGAACGTTTTTAATTAATCACTTAAATTAGTACTAAGTAATACTCCTTCTCTTTACATTTAGTGCTTAAAATTATTCAATGGATACAGAAATAACTACATCGAACTCCAAACCCTGATCAAGACCTTTAACCCCCTAATTCTTGCCCTACAAGAAACACACATAACTAACTTTAACTCTCTACCCATTCCCATTAACTACACACTCTACCAATAATGCTGCACGAACTCTCATGATACATAATTCAATATCGCAAAGACAAATCTCAATCAACCAAGACTTCGAAGCAACTGGAGTCTCAATAGATACAAAACTTAAGGGGGGTGATATATATACAGGGGTGGTCAAAAGTATTTTCACAAATTTTAATGTTAACTGTACTCATATTTTGAACTTATAATATAAACTTTTGGCACCTATAGAAAGAAAAAAATAGTGAATTATGGACCTTTAGTAAATAGCGAATAACCATGAGATGCGAATATCGAACTGTTATTTGTTTTTACCTAATTTGTACTTAAAACACACACCAATTAGGGAAACCAAACATCAAGACCGTATGATACTTAGTTTTTAAGATATTCCACCTAGAAGTGGCCTAAATTGGCTAAAAATTGCTTTTTTTTAAAAAGCGAAAAATTGGTCAACTTTGAAGGGGCGTATATTTTGAAAAAAAAATCTGATGGTTATGGGGTTACATTTTTAAAAAAAGGGATTAATTATCCGTCGATTGGTGTGGGTTACAACCTTCTAGGACCAAATCAAGATTTTGATTTATTGCACGTTTTGTGGCCCGAGGCGCCACTGTGCAACGGTTTTGATCCCCAAATCCGTCCCCGGTTTCTGTGTTCCCGTTTAAAAAATTTGTATAATTTTTTCTGAAAAGCTAATGCAACTCTTGCTCGATTAGTGGAAACATCTTATAGATACCTCGTACCGTTCCGAATATATACAATAATTACTGAGTGCAACTTTTTCGAAAAAGTGGCAAAAATGCCATATTCGGGGGTGTCACAGAAACCGGGGACGGATTTGGGGACGGTTGGTTTAGAAACCAACCGATCAAAACCAAATCTCAGATCCAAATCGGAAAATTGACCGAAAAACGACCAGGGCTGGATGCATACACTAACTATATATAGAGAAAAATTCAATAATTATCGAATTTTATTTGACTTATTTTGGCTATTTTTTTCATAAGTTTTGAAGTTAATCTGGGGAGTCACAAAAACCGGCGACGTATTTGGGTACGGTTAGTTTGGAAACCAACCCTTCAAAACCGTAGGTGTCACAGAATCTGTAGAGTTTTTTAGGAGTTTCGGAGTAAGTTTGCTCGGATTTTCGGAATATTTGCTTCAATGCCTACTATTCGGTTGGTTTAAAACCGTGTAATTATTTATCAAACGGTTTCTGTGTCACCGAGATTTGCTTTTGGGGAGAAATTTGGTTGGAAGAGATTTCTGTGACACCCTCGAATATATGTTTTTCTTGCAAAATTACAAAAAGTATACTCGTTTAAAGCGCATATTGTGCAAAATAAAAGAAAAAATGAAAGATTTGAATTACCCGCTACATATTGCAGCCCTGAACAGCTGTTTGCAGCGGCTGCGTTAGCTTATTAACGTTTGTAAGTTGGCAAGAATTTTAAAAACAAACCAAAGTGCCTTCTGCACGAATTCCTTCTCAAGAGTACTTGCGAATACAAAAATTGCGAGAGGCTAGAATGCAGAGGAGAATCCTTAGAAGCGGTTTTACACGGTGCACAGTGGGGCGAAAAAGCCAAAAGGCTGCCTTAAATCAGCGGAGCCCATGCGCGGATCCACGGGGGGTGATATGGGTGATATATCACCCCCCACTCGGGTGAAAAATGGAAGAAATTTTGGTACTCAAAAAGTATGCAACAAAAAAATTGTTCTGATATCACCCCCCACAACAAAATCCTAGATCCGCCACTGGCGGAGCCATATACTCGTAAGGAAAATATCTTTTGATGAGGTATTGTTAAAGGCAATTAAATATGTAAAAAAACTCCATAAGGTACATGTTTGTGGGGAAAACAACGAATATGCCACCCTTATATTAATAATAATTAAAAACGCACGAATAGGTTCTATTATATGTAAAGCGTTTATTCGGAGCGGCAAACGGACTGTGTGTGATAAAGCTTAGCTCCAAGCTCTTCATATATAAATGCAGGCCTACAAGTAGTCGCTGAATAGATAAGCGACAGCTTTAGCGTTATGAGAAAGACGGCGACAAAAGATAAGCAAAGAGCGCTGCAGGTGCCGTCGTACACCTATGCGCGCATGACTAGGCGCTGGCGCTCTGCTCCAAACATACTCCCCCCGTTGGAAGAGGTAAGGTTCCAACTATCTCGGAATCGATGGGCAGAACGGCTAGCTTGGCGACGGCTCTCTTGATCAGACCCGTAGCTGTAGGGACCATAGCTACTCTGCTCCGAATAAACGCTTTACATATAACACTAGTTTACAAAAAAAAATCGACGTCACCCTACTTGAAGACAACCTTAATTTTCTGGTAAAGAACATCTCCCTGATTAAGAAATGGGCACTTATAATTTTTTTTATGATGTCAATTTTTTTTTAAGTGTAAAAAACGTTTTTGGCCCATTTTTATTTTCTATCTTTTGTTTTGGTTAACCGATTTTGGTCATCTTAGACTTATTTTATAGGTAATAGAATGCCCTTTAACTTTCTTATACACAGCATTGAGTTCCAGTCATTAGTTTAGAAGCTACACCTCGTCAAAGTCTAAAAAAAGGGAAAAAATTCAATTTGGACCGGCATAAATCCGATCATTAAAAATACACGCCTAAAAACCGAAATTAGTTTTATAGTTTATTCTTAAAGATTGGACTTTAAGCAAAACAATAAGACCATCAGCTCAAAAATCAACCAAGCGTTCCATTTTATATAGATTTTTCAAGTTGGGTAAAAAGGTATTACAGTCCTGTTAAAGCCATGTTAAGGCCCTGTTGTCTCAGTTAACAGCTGTAAACGGCGAAAAAATCACCGTTGTCCCAAACTCAAAATATTCATATAAAGTGCATTTACTGGTGGATTTTAATGATCATTAGCTTGTTTTTTTTGTCAAAGAACAATCTTCCAGAAGAAGTTATAAAACTAATTTCGGTTTTTAGGCGTGTATTTTTAATGATTGGATTTATGCCGGTCCAAATTGAATTTTTTCCCTTTTTTTAGACTTTGACGAGGTGTAGCTTCTAAACTAATGACTGGAACTCAATGCTGTGTATAAGAAAGTCAAAGGTCATTCTATTACCTGTAAAGTAAGTCTAAGATGACCGAAATCGGTTTACCAGAACAAAAGATAGAAAATAAAAAAGGGCCAAAAACGTTTTTTACACTTTAAAAAAAATTGACATCATAAAAAAAATGATAAGTGCCCATTTCTTAATCAGGGAGATGTTCTTTACCAGAAAATTAGGGTTGTCTTCAAGTAGGGTGACGTCGATTTTTTTTGTAAACTAGTGTAATAGAACCTATTCGTGCGTTTTTAATTATTATTAATATAAGGGTGGCATATTCGTTGTTTTCCCCACAAACAGTACATTTTTTTAGTACAACTTTTTGTTGTAGTAAATTTTTAAGAAAAAAAAATGTAAGAAAAAAAATATAAATAAATTACTTATAGGGTTCTAATAGTGTGTTTAGACTGGGCCGCATCATTGACATGCGACGAAAATGGAATGTTCAGTAAATTTTTCCATAGGAACCCTGTGGATAGAAGAAGAGAGAAGTTTTTTGAATGTTTGACCAAGGTTCTGGAATGGGCGGTATATTATGAATATTTTGTTAAAAATTTAGTATTTTTGGCGACTTTCTTTAAGGAGGGGGTAGGGTCTAGCAAAAAAAAAAAACGATTTTTTTTTTATTTTTTTTTTCTTGTAGATTAACATTTTAAGATTCTACAAAAAAAGTTTTAAGTCAATCGGACAAAAACTTAAGAAGTTATGCTAAAACTAGTACCCCAACCTCTAAGACTTTAGGTACGTAAGTGCATCTTTAAGTGCGTTTTTCTCGAAACCACGTTTTGAAAGTCCGTGGTCATCGACATTTCTAAACGGCTTAATCGATCGTTTTCAAATTTGTCGCATATTTTTCTGCATAAAAAAAACCCGCCCCCTGGGAAGCGTTTTTTTTTATTTTTTAACTTTAAGTATTTTTTTTTAAGCCCAAAGCCGATTTTTTTAGGTAAAAAACGCATTTTTGAGTTTGGAAATGCAAAAAAAATTCTTTAAAAAAAAAATTTAAAAATCGCGCTTCCCAGGGGGCGGGTTTTTTCTTTTCTTAAGCTAAATGTAAAAGCAGAATGGAAATCCGATAATTTTTGGAGGAGATACAGTGGTCACCGCAAAACGCCTTTTTTTAATAGTGTTCCAGCAATCGCTTTGCCACCGATATATTAGCCGATAGTATCGGCTATAAAAATTAGTGGATGTTATTTAAATGACACTTTATAATATACAATTGGTTTGAATTAAATCCATCCAACCAGTTCTTATAGAAAAAATCTCAAAGTTACTTGATTTTTTGATGCCATAGACTGTGATTTCTATAGCTGTCATAGAATCGGCCAAGAAAATATTGCATATTAAAAAAAAATGGGTATTACTATTTGATTATATCTCGATATCATATTCAGTTTATATTTATATTTTCAACAAAATAAAACAAATTTAAATTATAATTTCAATTTTTTATTCATTTACGTCTTCATCGCTATTGTCAGAACAGTCAAAAATAGTCGAATATTCATGCTGTAAGTGCGCGCGGAGAAACCAGGGCTGGCGACAATTCAAATTACGAACATTTCTTGCTAACTTTAACCGCAGTTTTCTCAGAAGAGACACAAAAGGGCAGGCTAATTTTTTCAGAATTTGTAGTTAAATATCTAAACTTTTTTTTAAAACAAGAATGTAACGGGGATCATGGGTGTAACACTACTTTGCGTCCAAGAATTTAAAAAAAAAACAATTTTTTTTGGACCACTTTTAAAAAATTTTATAAAAAAAGAAATTATGCACTTAAATTTTTTTTTTGCAATATTCTAAGAATTGATTGCTCTTAAAATTGCAATCGTTACATATACAACTTAGACCCTTAGGCGCTTTCAGAAAATTTCAAAGATGTCTAAAAAAACATTTTTTTTCTTATTGGCTAAAATTCTATTTCGAAAAATCAACTTTAAAAATCTGTAGTGGGAGAACCATTCATCACAGATCACTTATTCTTTTTGATTTGAATAGAGAATTCAATTGTTTTTGCATTGCAATATTTTGGAAAATCTTAAAAAAAAAAAACATTTTGACAGGCTTTTTGTTCTAGGCGCCCCAGTGTGCGGTGGTCCATGGGCATTTAACTCACTGGCCAGGTCCTCCCAAGCAGTGGTCACAAGAACGCGGTCGCCCCGAGTAAATCCTTTGGCAATGTCGATATTATCGCGAATGAATCGCAAGAATATGGCGTCTGGCGCTGGTGACCTATGTTTACCCCCGAAAACTAGAAACGTTTATTAGTTTAAAATAATAATAAACAAAAATTGTTTAGTTTTACTTACATGTCTTCTTCTTCTTTACAGCTGGCGTCTTATCCGGCAAAAAATGGGACATTTTTCACGACAGTGCTGCCACCTTTTTGCAAAAGCGGCATGTTTTTTATTATTTTCTCAATAACTACAACTTCTTTTAACATGAAATTTTTACCAGAAATAAGTTTTATTATATCCGTTACTCGTAGAGTAAAAGGGTATATAGTATTCGAGCAAAAGTATGTAACAGCTAGAAGGAAGCTTTTCCGACCCTTATAGTATATATATTCTTGATCAGGATCACTAGCCGAGTCGATCTAGCCATGTCCGTCTGCCCGTCCGGATGAACGCTGAGATCTCGGAAACTACAAAAGCTAGAATATTGGGATTACCAACACATATTCTTGGGCTTCCTACGCAGCGCAAGTTTATTTCAGCCGACCGCCACGCCCCCTCTAACGCCCACAATCGCCCATAGTCGCCCACAAACCATACTAAAATGTGTCTGGCGCCCACATTTTCAAAGATTTCTGAGAAGTATAAATGCAATTTTGTTGTGTTTAGTTATACCTATCGAAATGTAGAAGAAATTTTTTAAATCGGACCATTCGTTAAAAAGTTAAGCCTGATAAAAGTTTATATCTCCATCTCCCTCGCACTTCCTTTAGCCGAGTGACGGGTATTAGATAGTCGGGACACCAACCCGACTATAGCGTTCTTTCTTGTTTTTAACTACAATTCTAGATACCTTTGAATTAATAATTAGTTAACACAACATTTCGATAACTACTCCGAAATTTGGTATTTTAAAGTTCGAGCTAATGTCAGGTTGGACGGTTTGCCGACGGTTTTATTTTAGCTTACCTTTTTGAGAGGTTTTATAAAAAGCATATTTTTAAATATAACCCGAAGTAAATATAAAAATTGGGTAATACTCTAGATTGGCGGTCTCACCTACGAAATTCGCGAAAAAATTATCCTCGATGAACCGCGATTTCTTAAGAATTTACGTGGAAAAAGAACTTGGCGGTCGGCCATAGTTCTTTTGTAATTAAATTTCAAAGTTCCCGGTTTGCCATAAAAATAGGGTGCATTTCTTATATTTTAAATCAAAGTAATTACATTTTAATGAGGTCCTATAAAATTAATTAATTGTTCAAGTGAGTTCCTATAAAATTATTTAATTGTTTAAATGAGTTCCTACATAACAATTTAAGATTTCTTAATATTTTTTTTATACTCCTTTATTTGTGTCTATTAAAAAAAACTTATACAAATAATCATGTTATGAGTGGAGCGAGGTCTATAAAGGACATATGATTGATGTCACAATGCTGTTTTGAGAACTTAGTGTCGGCCAGGAACGATCATGGCCATCTACGGTCGCCCACGATTTTAATGCATTAAATAACACTCAATCAATTTGTATCTTTATATTTATTTAACAAGAGAGAACGCTATAGTCGGGTTGCTGTCCCGACTATCTAATACCCGTCACTCGGCTAAAGGGAGTGCGATGGAGATATGAACTTTGATCAGCAATAACTTTTTAACGAATGGTCCGATTTAAAAAATTTCTTCTACATTTCGATAGGTATTGATAAACACAACAAAACTGCATTTTTACTTTTCCGAAATATTTAAATTTTTAAAATCGTTTATAAACTATTGTGGGCGTTAGAGGGGGCGTGGCACCTTTTTGAAATAAACTTGCGCTGCGTAGGAGCTCCAAGAATCTTCATGCCAAATACCAATCCTCTAGCTTTTATAGTTTCCGAGATCTCAGCGTTCATACGGACAGACAGACAGACGGACAGACGGACAGACAGACATGGCTAGATCGACTCGGCTAGTGATCCTGATCAAGAATATATATACTTTATGGGGTCGGAAACGCTTCCTTCTAGCTGTTACATACTTTTGCACGAATACAATATACCCTTTTACTCTACGAGTAACGGGTATAAATAGTTTCAATGAACCACCATTGAGGTAAAACTTCAGGTTACTTGTAGGATAAAAGGGTATATTGTATTCGTGCAAAAGTATGTAACAGGGAGAAGGAAGTGTTTGATCAGGGTCACTAGCCGAGTCGATATAGCCATGTCCGTCTGCCCGTCTGTCTGTCTGTCAGAATGCATCCAAAGGGGCAAATTAATCATTCATTCTAAAAATCAGAGCAAGTTTTCCTTTACAACTTTCAATGAATATGAGTGAATATTGTTCTAATGACAGACTGTGCTCCCTCACTCACACATTGTACAGCACACAATGAGTACACTGTATTGGTGTGCAGTTCACACACTGCACTATGGTCCAAAAGTCGACTTTTTTGGCATAAATTCTAAAAATTGAGTTACAGACTTCAAAATTGTCACATTTCGTTTTTTTAAAACGAATACCATGCAAACAAATTTTGAAGTCTGTGCGACCACGCCACCTCTTGCCTCCCATACAAGCAAATTTATAATACTACACTGTGTTATACAATTTAACCTTTATTTATTTACATTGATGAAATCTTAAAAATACTATTTGCTATAAATATTCAGTGCTCTAAATGTGCTCTCGAAAAAATTCTTTCACGCGAGAATTCTGAGAAAAAGGACATTAAATTTGGAAAAATTCTGTTTTTGGAACACTTTAAACCTGTTTTACAGACGAACGGATTCTTGGTTTGTAATGCTGTCAAAATATTTAAAAGGTGCAACTCTGTATCTTTCAAACCCCACACTCAAAATATTTTTTGTAATTTTTTTAACGGAATTATAAGCTAAAGAAGACATATCCTTTTGTTTGTCTTATGAATGGTTAACAAAAAAGGATTCAAAATAACTACATTTTTTTATTTATTTCTGATGTGTTGTCATCGTCTAATCTAATCCGAAAAAAATTTAATTTTCGATTGTTGCTGCGCGCAATATTCTAGAGATCGCTACGAAGAAACTTTAAGGTCCCTGAATATTGTGGAATTTCGTGAAAAGGGGGACGAACGGGGAAAAGGTGTTAATTAGAGATAAAAAACGACATATATATGTACAAACTGGCGTACTTAGTTTTTGTGGGCAGACGTCGATTCGTTAGTTATATTCCACGAAAACAGGGAAAAAATGTTAATTTTCTATAAAAATACACATAAATTGGACATTTAACACAGGTCGAAGACTAAGATTACACATAAATGTACTATACACACTGAATATTACATACCTTGATCTTCTATTTCCATAATTTATTTAATTTAGTCCGGACAGAAAAGATATTTTTTTTGCACAAACGTAAAGAAAATATTCTTGCGGCAATTTCTTAGTCCTAAGCAGCTAATCGATTGTGTACTTTTGAAAGCTCATAAAAGCGTTAAATTTTATAAATTTTTTTTTTTTAAGTTTGTATATGTATGATCTATTAACTTTAAGAATTTAAAATCCAAAATACAAAACATTAACATAAAAATTTCGACTTTATGCCAAAAAATCGGCCGCTCGGACCATAGTAAGTTTTAATTAAGAACAACATTTGTTAGCTAGGGTGAAAAATAAATTTTTTCTTGTTATACGTGATAACACTAGTTTACAGCCAAAATGATCCACAGCAATTGATGGCAAATTCTGTTAGTGTTCGTGCCCTAGATCACGAAACTACCACTAATTTTTCTTTCGATGGTCGACTGTAAGTCGCCTGTATATATCGTAAAAACTCGAAATAAATCCGTTGTAAAATCATAATGGGTACAAACTTAAAGTTTACATCCTACCGAATAAAACAAGCCGGATATAGCCAAAATCCAAGGAAAATTGGATTTATGATGGATTTTTAAAGTTCCGATTTTTCAACTTTTTTCGGTCGACAGAGTCCAAATTTAACTTTTATCATAGTCGGCGACATGTAAACAAAAATGAGTGGTGACGGCAACGGGGTCACTTATCCAATCTGTATGACAACTTTAGGCTCTGATCTATTGACTTTAAAATGAAACGAAAAAAAAGGTCTCATTGTGCTTGTTGTCAGAAAAAAACCCCTCACATACTGACCCCATACGAAGCTGTTAGAGAGAGACCCTAAAATTTCGTTTGCCTTAGACTTGCTCTCTGCTCAACTGGTGAGAGATTTCGTTTACTCCCAGCGGCGAAAATTGCCATTACAAAATGGATTACGAATGCATTACTTCTCCTCTAGTAATTAGGAAACAATGGATTACAACATGCATTACTTTGCCATAGGCATGGCCGCCTTGTAATGTGGTCGGGACACAATCTGCATTACTAGTAATGGGAAAAGTATGCTAGGGCCGATTCACCTTCGGGTCTCCATTACGAATTCATAATACTTATCCAAAATTGTAATGCAAAAAGTAGACGGACTAGAGAAAATTCAACATACAATTTGAAAAACGTAATGTGCGTTGTAATGCTGTTCATTTATGAAAAACAAAAATATTCCTTCCTCATGTAGGAATTGAACATGGGTATTACTGTATAAAGGATGGAAAGGCTAACCGCTCGGCCATTGTCTGTGCTTTTATTGGTCGGTTAAACTATAATCAAAATTAATGTTGTCACTATTGAAGACCCGAAGCTCAAATGTGACGGAGGGGAAACGAAAAAACGAACACATAGGAAAAATTTTGTAGGTGTGTTTGTAATTTTTGACGAAGGAAATCGTTAACGAACAAAAAAACGAAGACATAGGAGCTCTGATTACAACTTCACTGACGAAAAACAGCGATTGTAATCGATTACATTTTCTACACTTGTAATGCATTTTTTCTCCAGACCCCATTCCCATGTTCGCCGCTGGGCTTGGTCGGGTCTGTACTCACCCGAGACCCTTTTCGTCGTAAATACTCGGAAAAGGTCTTTTGAACATGTATGTGTGCTTCTCTTATACCCACCGG
>JBAMCJ010003583.1:0-26331 GCA_037075205.1 Drosophila prostipennis | reverse complement strand
TAGTAAAATAAGTTAAAAATTAAAAAATAATGAAAATAAAAATTAAATAATAAACATTGAATATGCTTCGGTAATCCGCAGGTTCACGATCGCGAAACTGCTCCGTTATTTATCGAAATTATGGTAACAGTTTTTTGAAAAAATATATAAAAATATTAAGGTA
This sequence comes from Drosophila prostipennis, assembly GCA_037075205.1. Classification (NCBI taxonomy): domain Eukaryota; kingdom Metazoa; phylum Arthropoda; class Insecta; order Diptera; family Drosophilidae; genus Drosophila; species Drosophila prostipennis. The sequence goes on along the minus strand of JBAMCJ010003583.1, from coordinate 26,168 downwards.
AAAAGAAAAGACAATACCTTTCCGGTTCATCCAGTCCTTTGCAATATTTAAAGGGCTTTGCATCTGTGCTGGAGCCGGAGCGTTCGTTCCTGGCAGCCACTTTGGCAGTGAAGCACAACTTGTTTACTCGGGCTCGCCCTCTTTTTAATCGTTAAGAGGTGTTTTGGGATCTTCTCTAGGAAAAATTAAAAATAATAATTAACTAGTATTTTTTGCTAATTTAAATTTGGTACATTGCATTTGCGTATGTGCTGAAATATTTATGTGTCTTTAATTTTTATTTATTTTTGGCATAGAATAGATTCCAGATTGCTCAATCATCTTATTGATAACACACCGCATTGTGTAATACCATGCTCCTAGGCCTTGGAATACATACATTCATCGTCAAAGTTTAAGAGATTACGCATTTGTCCCATCCACCATAATACAACAATACCTCTAAAATTCGGAATCGTTCAGTTATTTTCAATCGTTCAGAATGGTTGGATTGAAATTTCTGATGCTCTTGATCGTAATCCTGCTGAGCCTTGGCCAGCTTTTGGCCGCCCCTTGGCCTCCACGTATGTATTTCATATTTAATATTAATATTTTCCCCTACATTTCTTCCAGTACTATACAATCAAACAAAAACACCTCTTAACGAGGTAAAAAATAAGTGACGACCGCACCTTCAACATACAAAAGATCTGATATCATATTTTGTGACGAAAAATAATTTTACATTCGAAAATATAAAAACACTTTCTAAAATTTACTCATTCGGCCCGCTTCAGACAAATTTATAAATTTTACCCACAACATTTTCTATTGTAGCGTGCCGAAAAAGTAAATTTTAGAAAGTGTTTTTATATTTTCGAATGTAAAATATTTTTCGTCACAAAATATGATATCAGATCTTTTGTATGTTGAAGGTGCGGTCGTCACTTATTTTTTACCTCGTTAAGAGGTGTTTTTGTTTGATATCAGAAGTTTTTAAAGGGACAATTTATACCCTGGGTTTAATTTACATATTAGTCTACCTCATACCATGACCAAAAGTCATCCCCATATAATTTATTTATTTTTTTATTTTTTTATTTATTTTATTTATTTTATTTATTTATTTATTTATTTATTTATTTATTTATTTATTTATTTATTTATTTATTTATTTATTTATTTATTTATTTATTTATTTATTTATTTATTTACTTATTTACTTATTTATTTATTTATTTATTTATTTATTTATTTATTTATTTATTTATTTATTTATTTACTTATTTACTTAATTACTTATTTACTTATTTACTTAATTACTTATTTACTTAATTACTTATTTATTTATTTTATTTTTTTTATTTATTTATTTATTTATTTATTTTTTTATTTATTTATTTATTTATTTTTTATTTATTAAAGTTAATAATTGTATAATGGAACGGTTTAAAACCGATTCCTTGACCCTAAAATACAGTTTGGATATGCATATACAAAATTTAATGCTTCTAAGCACGTTAGATAAATAATTGTAATTTTTTTAAAGATTAAAAAATTACTTTTTGTCATTCAATAATTGTTAAAACACTTAAAACTTAACTTTTAATCATTAAAAATTGTTAAAGGACTAGTAAACGATGAGAAAACATGAATTCCATAGGGATCCGATAAGAGTGAGAGAGTAGCCCTACTTGCTGCAACGTGTTTTCATAAAAAAAAGCAGAGGCCATTTAAAAAAAAATCGATATTTTAAAAACTAAAAATGGCTCCAACTGTTTACAAAAATCGATTGTAACTAACAATATGGCGCATATATTGATTTATAAAAAAACATTTAAATACAAAATTTTTTAGAATCTTAATTTGTTTTTATTTTTAAGAAAATAAAAACTTATTTTTTTTAACATTTTTTTTTTAAAGAAGAGGTTTTAGAAGAATTAAATCAAAACACATGAAGTCACGCGGATTCATATAACCGGAGATAAAGATTTTCAATGAGAGGGTACTTTTTCAAATTTGTCAATTTTTGGAAAACTTTAAAAAATTTAACTAAAAAAATAATTTTTTTTCGGACAAATCCTGATACACGTGATTGCTCATTTTCCGAATAGAACATGAAAAAAAAATGTTCAGGCAAATCAAAAATGTAAAAATTTTTTTTGGCCCAAATCTGCTCGGCTCGTAAATGAACGGCCCTTAGGCAGCATTAATTGTTATGAGCTGGCAAAAGTGGCTATTTTCGTTTCTTAATAACTTTTAAACGTGATTTTTTACAGTAATGTGTTATATACCAAAATTTAAGGAATCTCAAGGGCTATACAGTTTAAAGTTATAAGGAAAATCGTTAGAGCCGTTTTTGAGAAAATTAAAAAAAAGCTAAAAAAAAAGTTTAAAAAAATGTTATTTTGTTTATATCTTTTTAACTATTACATTTACACAAATTGCATATACAAGGCGTTTATAGCATTTAAAAATACCTTTCAAACGAGATGGAGCACAAGTCTGTAGTTTTAGTAGTATAGAAGTTACGGCTTTCCGAATTTTAGCTATTTATAGCTGTTTTCCCGCTAAACTAGCGGGTTTTTCCAAAAGTGGTAGAACAAAAGTTTTTTATATCGATGTGATGAACGTCATATCAAATTTTCAGAACTTAAAAAACATATTTTGGACAAGTGGACAAGTGGACAAACTGACAAACAGAATTAAATTTTCATTTTGGGAAGAAGAAGAAAATCTTATTTTGGCTATAACTTTTGAACGGAGCGTCCGATTTTCTGATATGACCCCTCATATTAAGCGCATTTTCAGTAGCAATACAACTAACGTAGTCCGGGGGGCCAATTATCCCCACCGGCCCCAACAGATCCAAATTTCTAAATTTTCACTTTTACACTTTCACCGCTCTCCCTCCCAAACCAATTGATTTTCTTGAGGTCTTGGTATGCAATCCTTTAAGTTTTAGCAATACCTTTAATTTGGTGTATTACTCATTACGATCGGACTATCACAGCAGATTTTCATTTCTTCGTGTATATATAGTAGTCGCCTTCGCACACTCTCCTGGTGCGCTTCGTCACTACATGGACTGCCGTCCATAGTGATACTATATGTACATTGTACATATATGTATGTACATATGTACTTTTATTTAATAAAATAATATGATTACATACAATATTATTAATTTTACCAATTTATTTGTTTATTAGGTGGTTGCTCCTGGTGTTTCAGCTGCTATTGTCCCGATTATTACGACTATTATGAATGAATGTTTTAATAATACAAAAATAGCTATTCAAACATCAAAGAAGTGAATAAAGTGCCATAAAAAGAGTTAGAGTTGAATAAATATTATCTTATTTACTAATAATCAGGATCCTGAATAAAATTAAATTTGTACCTGCCTAGAGTAACAATTCTGAAAAATTGTTCCAAGATACTTGCTTCGTATACCCTAGCAGCATGTACATATGTATATTACCTTCTTAATACAACATCGCATTATGTATGTACATATTTTATATACATATATATATATATACATACATATATGTATATAGCATTATAGTATAATGATTATACCAATTGTCCAAAACGCCGTCAAAGTTCAAATACGCCAGAACAACAATAAATTATTTTTTGTTTTTGTAGCTATGCCTATTTGCAATTAATAAAATGCAGAATCGTTTAGTTAAATTCTTTAGTTTAGAATGGTTGAATTAAAAATTCGTAATCACTTGATCGTAATCCTGCTAAGCCTTGGTCAGCTCTTCGCCGACCGTTGGTCTCCATGGAGACGTGCACGTATGTATGTATTAAATTTTAATATTTTCTCCTACATTTCTGCCAGTACTATGTACCTACAATTTTATTTTATTTTATTGATTTGATCAATTTATTTTTGGATGCTCCTGGTGCCTGGGATCACGTTGGTATTAAAAGAATAAAGAGGAATCTATCCTATTTTCTTATCAAGGTCACTTCTCACTTAAAGTTGATTTATTATGATTCAATTTTCTTATAATCAGGAATAAAATTAAATTACTACCTAGGGGCTGTCCATATATTACGTAATCATCTTAGGGGTGGGGGAGGGGGTCATTGAAATGATTATGTTTGATTACATCGGGAGGGGAGGGGTCTTGCACAATGATTACGTAATCATTTTATATGTATTTTCTTATTTAATGAATTTATTAATATATTATTTTTCCTTCAATTATATCTACAAACTTGGATAGTAAAGCAGAGAAATATTTTTTTTTTGGAGTGGAAGGATGCGAAGACCTGTAATGGCGACGAAGAGTATGTTGGAGATAATTTCAGCGTAGAAGAACCGATTGTGCATCTCCACAGATTGAAACAACAAATTCGAAAATTTTTTCTTGGGATTACGTAATCATTGGGAGGAGGGGGGGGGGGGTGTTGTTTATTGAAAGATTACACTAGTTTACAGCCAAAATGCTCCTCAGCAATTGATGGCAAATTCTGTTAGTGTTTGACCCCTAGATCGCGAAAATAGCATTAATTTTTTTTTCGATGGCACAGTTTTTTTTTAAAGATTTTTTAAAGTTCGAAATGTTAAATTTCGGACTTTTTTCGAACTTCTTCTTATATCTCGGCAGATATCCACCCGATTGGGCCAGTTTTAGTTTTATTTTAAAGTCAATAGATCAAAGCTCAACTTTGCCATACAGATCAATATGATTGGATAAGTAATGGCAGCGTAGAAACTTGACAAAGATGAAAAATGTGTTTTTTGGTCGACTGTAAGTCGGCTGTATATATCGTAAAAACTCGAAATAAATCCGTTGAAAAATCATAGGGGAGAGGTCTGTAGGTTGGTACACCTTTTGTTTTTAGTCTCCCATTTGGACATTCGCTTTTGAAACTTCACGTGTTAGGTACCGATCGAAAGCTTAGTCTTTTAGCTGTACAACAAAGCAAAAAAAAATTTTTTTCCCTGGGGAAAACTAAAAAATAATTTTTTTTGAAAAGTGCCAAAAAATGACAATTTGAAAAAGAGGTCTGTAGGTTGAGACACTTTTAAAAGTCAATAATACTCACACCAAAAGTACTCCAAACTTTTAAAAACTATTTATTTTTGTTAATTTAATCAATTTTAGTTCGTCCTAAATTATTTCCCATCCATTTTTTATGAACTTAGACCAAATAACAATTAAAACCAAAAGGCTCATTGAACATTCATTTTTCCCCTAATATCAAAGAAATGTACCAGGCAGAAAGCGACCTCTGTCGGGCTAAGGCCTTTTTGTATGAAAAACGGGTGTCTCAACTTACACGCTCAAAGTGTCTCAACTTACACAAATTGGGATGTTTCTGGAAAAAATTAATAACTTTTTTTCTTACTGTCACATTAAGCTGATTCTTTTTTTAATTTGTTAACAGTTAAATTACTAATGTTTTAAATCTCTTACAAAGTTAATTTAAGCACGTTCTTAATTTTTAATGGAATTTTGAAAAAAGTGGACAAAAACTTTTTTGGTGCAAAATGGTACACGACTCTCACAGCTTAAATCTGGCTAGAGCCTGGCTTATAATGTTTTCCCCAAAAGTTTTTTCATTGAAAAGGACTACAAAAAAAAAAATAAAAAAAATTTTTTTAGTGGAAAAGTTTTGAGAAAATTGAGTGTCTCAACTTACAGACTGTCTCAACCTACAGACCTCTCCCCTAATGGGTACAAACTTAAAGTTTACATCCTACCGAATAAAACATGCCGGATATGGCCCAAATCCAAGGAAAACTGGATTTATGGTGGATTTTTAAAGTTCGGATTTTTCCACTTTTTTCGATTGACAAAGTCCAAATTTAAGATTTATCATAGGCGGCGACATGTAAACAAAAATGAGTGGTGATGGCAGCCGGGTCAAAAAATAGCTAAATCAGATATTTAAAAGCTAGAAATTTATAAAAATGAATTTAATTTTTAAAAATTCTTTAAAAAATATTAAAATTCTTGCGTTATGACTGAGAGTATTTTTAATAAGTAATATCCACCTGGACAATTCATTCTTAAAAAGTAGCTAACCTTAACTTTACAAAAGCATGCTCTTTTTAATAAGTACTGCCTTATCAAAAACGAAAAAAAGAGTACGTATTAGAGAAAAAAATAAGAAAATAATGAACAAGATAAAAGAATACACTTGTTTAAATGGTCCAAACACTTTTTGCAATGTGTGTGGTAAATTTATTATGAATAATAAATTTCGACCCTTTGATAGTGAGGTGATAAATCGATATTTCCTCTACTTTTTAAGAATGAATTGTCCAGGTGGATATTACTTATTAAAAATACTCTCAGTCATAACGCAAGAATTTTAATATTTTTTAAAGAATTTTTAAAAATTAAATTCATTTTTATAAATTTCTAGCTTTTAAATATCTGATTTAGCTATTTTTTGACCCGGCTGCCATCACCACTCATTTTTGTTTACATGTCGCCGGCTATGATAAATCTTAAATTTGGACTTTGTCAATCGAAAAAAGTGGAAAAATCCGAACTTTAAAAATCCACCATAAATCCAGTTTTCCTTGGATTTGGGCCATATCCGGCATGTTTTATTCGGTAGGATGTAAACTTTAAGTTTGTACCCATTATGATTTTTCAACGGATTTATTTCGAGTTTTTACGATATATACAGCCGACTTACAGTCGACCAAAAAACACATTTTTCATCTTTGTCAAGTTTCTACGCTGCCATTACTTATCCAATCATATTGATCTGTATGGCAAAGTTGAGCTTTGATCTATTGACTTTAAAATAAAACTAAAACTGGCCCAATCGGGTGGATATCTGCCGAGATATAAGAAGAAGTTCGAAAAAAGTCCGAAATTTAACATTTCGAACTTTAAAAAATCTTTAAAAAAAAACTGTGCCATCGAAAAAAAAATTAATGCTATTTTCGCGATCTAGGGGTCCAACACTAACAGAATTTGCCATCAATTGCTGGGGAGCACACCAAGAATATTATTTTGTAAACTAGTGTTACTTTTGATCACCAGGGGGGGAGGGGGTCAAAAATCACCGAAAACGTGATTACGTAATATATGGACAGCCCCTAGCTAAAGTAAATATTTTTGAAAAATGGTACCTAGGTACTTATTTTGTGTACCTTGCAGCGAGTTGGCAGCCCTTGGTCAATGTTTTTGTTTTGCTGGCACAGCCAGAGAAATTCTTGAATTTAATTTAGAAAATTTAGTTTGGCCTGGCCAGGACTGTCAAGAATGGAAGCGGAGGGCAATGACACAGTAGCAAGGGTGGGCAAATCCCCGGATTGTCGCACCAGTGGCGATGGCATGGAGCAGCCGGAAAACAGTGGAGCAACGAAAACAGAGAGTGAAATCCAGACGAGTGCTGATGTGGACATTAAAGTCAAGAGGCCCCAATTGTCGCGAAAGGACAGTGCCATTGTCCAGGAGGCTGTCATGGGCAGGAAGACTTCTACTAGCGGTGCTCACGCTTCCAATCTGCCTCTTCCCGGCCTGCACACACTCTACAGACGACCCGAAATCGTTACCCGGAGCTTGGCGCCCGTACTGCCCAAGGGGGAACTGGTCCAGATGAGGCCAAGATTGGTCACCAACCCGGAAACCCTGCCCGAACACAAGAAGACCAAGGCCCCCAAGTTCGTGCCCTTTGAGCCGTATCCGGGTGCCGTGAATCCCATGATCTCTGAGCCAACGAACAAACACAAAGTCCATCGGGACAAGAACAACCTGGACATTGCAGTGCTGGTGGATCAGGTGTCCACGCTGCGCACCCAGGAATTGGACACGGAGCCAAAGGATGTCAGGGAAAGCCAGTCAGTCGGCAACCAGGAGCTAATCTCACTGCAGGAGGAGCTGGCCAAGACGCGTGAGGAGCGGAATTACTTCCAAGCCCAGTACAAGTTCCAGACGCAGGTCAACAGCGAGCTGAAGAGCCTGCTGGTGGCCTCCGTGGGCGAGGATCTGCAGACGCGGGTTAATCTGCTCACCGAGGACAAACTGCAGCTGGCAAGAGCTCTCCTGGACACCGCCAACAACCTGACCACCCACACCGAGCAGATTGAGTTCCTGGCCGGGCAATGCGAGGTCTGGCGGTCCAAATTCCTGGCCAGCAGCGTTATGGTCGAGGAGTTGGCCCGCTGGAAAGCCGATCTCACCCAAAAGAACCAGCTGCTGAACGAGTCCACGAAGCAACTGCTGCACGCCACCCATCAGATCCGCGAGATTCAGCTGGATATGCTCAAACAGCTGAAGTTCCTGGCCAAGATTCGCTTCCTGAACCTGCCCGCCACCGATGTGATCAGTCTGAGTGCCGAGAATCTGAATATCCTCCAACGCATGGTCCTGCACACGGGCGTGGGCATTCCCGAAGAGACTCTCAAGCTGTCCAGCGCCAGCACAAGCCCACTTTGCGAGGCGGAAAAGTATGCCGTTAGGGTGAGTAGGGAAGAATAGTTTGTTTTCTTTATTTCCATTGATTGTTTCCTTTGTTTATCCCCCCAAAGGCCCTGGAATTCATAAGTCAGCCCTTGATGGCCACCGATGAAGCCATACGAGCTCTTTTCGACCAGGCCCAGCGGCCCCACTATGTGCAATCAGCTGCCACAGAGGCGGCTCCCACCGATAATCCGCAACCAGATAAACAGCAATAGTCCGTCAATCTTAGGAAATCCGTGTGACATGTGTTTAGGTCTAATAAATTTTATATACATACAATCAAACAACAAACATAAATGCAAATCTAAAATTCTTCTTTAAGATTCTGGAAGGGTTTCAATTCTTTACTTGGTCTTTCTTTCGGTGGCATACAGATCCAGGCGGCGTTGGCCAAAGACGGGAATCTGCTGGCGCACTTGATCCACCAGGGAGAAGTCGATATCGGCCACCACAGTTTCCTCGCCTTCGGCGGCACTCTGCTGTACCTTGGCCCATGGATCCACCACCATGGAATGACCGTAGGCCACATACTCGGCGCTTGGATCCCTGGCTGGCGAAGTGGTGACCACAAACAACTGGTTGTCATTGGCACGAGCTCTCTGCAGGAGCTCCCAGTGCAGAGGACCCGTGGTCATGTTGAAGGCAGCCGGATAGATGATCATCTCGCAGCCTGCGTTGCGATACAGCCTGGCCATCTCCTCGAATCGGATGTCGTAGCAGATGCCGATGCCAATCTTGTGGCCATCGATGTCGATGGTGGTGAAGTCATTGCCTGCGGAAAGCGTTTCCGATTCCTTGAAGCGAATGCCGCCCTTGACGTCTATGTCGAAAAGGTGCATCTTGCGGTGCTTGGCCACCAGGTCACCAGTGGGTGACCAGACAGTGCAGGTATTGTAGATGGCGTCATTCTCCCCCAATTCCGGGATTGTTCCGCCGACGATGTAGACCTGGTGCTTCTTGGCCAGACTGGAGAGCTGCTGGGAGGTGTAGCCGTCGGGGATGGTCTCGGAATACTCCCGGAAGTACTTGGTGCCGTAGGGGGCGTTGAAGCACTCGGGCAAGGTGATCAATCGAGGGCTGTGCTCCTTGACCGCCGCCTCTATTTTACTGGCGGCGTTTTGGACATTGGCCACCTTGTCCTTGGAGCCCCTCAGTTGCAGTAGCACCAATCGCATGACTATAGGATCAGATCAGAGCAGGAATATTTAATTAGAACTCCTATAGAGCCTAAGTAACACTTACTATTGCTGGCTTTGCTCATTTTACAGTAAAATTTTTACTGCAATTAAATGTTATCTGTTTGCGGTTTGATAACAGTTTGCACCACAAACAAACCAACAACAGGTGATGGCAGGGGCGCAGTGAAAGGGGATCCAAAATGTACTTTTTAAGTAAATGAATAATCTATATTTTAAGTGAGTAACTGAAAAAAAACATATTAAATTAATATTGAAGAACATTATTTAATCTTTAAATAAACAATAATTTAAAAGTTCTTTGTAATAGCCACTCAATTTTCGGAAAAATCATTTTAAGTAAAAGCTAAATTATAAATTAATATTCAATAGAAATACTACACATTTTAACCGCTATTAGTTAGATTTAATATTCACAAATAAGTTTTATTTTACATAAAAACCCCTTCTAAGCCCCTGTTTTTAGCACAGTCTGGCAAGGCCTTCAGTGCTGGAAAATGCCGCACAGCCGGCAGCGCAGCCAAGTTCACGTCGCTCGGCCGCAGGGTTGCCACCTTTCTTTCTAGTTTCGTCTCTTTGAGGTATGCACGTGTTCAATTTACAATTTCACAGAAATTCGCCGCAATGTGTGAATTACCCCGTGAAATATACCCCCAAATGCAGCCCAAACTGCGCCCAACCTAGTGATACACGAAACTAATAATGCTTTTCCACGCTTTTGCATATGTAACCAAAACCAACGCATCGCCACGACCAGCAGCAACAACAACAGCAAAATGGTCCAACGTCTGACGCTCCGGAGACGCCTGTCCTACAACACACGCTCCAACAAGCGCCGCATGTAAGTGCCCGACTATAACCCACTTGATATCCAGTGTATATAATCCCCGATCTCCACCCGATTTATACAGTGTTCGCACGCCCGGTGGCCGTCTGGTTTACCAGTATGTAAAGAAGAACAAGACCGTGCCCCGTTGCGGCCAGTGCAAGGAGAAGTTGAAGGGCATCACCCCCTCCCGCCCCAGCGAGCGCCCCAGGATGTCCAAGCGCCTGAAGACCGTCTCCAGGACCTACGGAGGAGTCCTCTGCCACAGCTGCCTGCGCGAGCGCATCGTGCGCGCCTTCCTCATCGAGGAGCAGAAGATCGTCAAGGCCCTGAAGAGCCAGCGCGAGGCGCTCGTCAAGCCGGTGAAGGCCCCCAAGGCCAAGCCCGATCCCAAGAAGAAGCCAGCTGCCGGAGCCAAGGGCACCAAGGCCGGTGCCGGCAAGGTCACCAAGGGTGGTCCCGGCGGCAAGGGAGCCGCTGGCAAGAAGCCCGGCCAGAAGCCAGCCGCCGGAAAGCCCAGGAAGTGAACAGCCAGCGCTACGAGTTCGGTGTACTGCTAAATAACTTTTAAAATAAATTGTTTTTCCATTCGGATTTGTTGCGTCGACTTCTTATTGGAGGTATAGTAAAAATGTTTTCCCAATTAGCCCAATTTGTACTTTAAAGTGCAAAACGAAATATGAGAAAAACGTTGTATTTAGTGTTTTCGCATTTAGTTGCTTATGCAAATATGGAAATATTTATCAAAAGGGCACTTTCTGTATTTTCACATTTTGTATTCCCAATAAGTATTTTACACATTTTATTTCAAATGGTGTTCGATAACCAAATTATTTGGATGCAAAACATATGGTCAAGGTTGCTAAAATTAAAAAGATGCTTAAAAATGGCTATTGTGTTAGTATAAAAGGAAAATATATATATTTTATTATTATTCATTTTAGGCGTGATTTTATTATTACCGAAAACTGAAATTAAAATGTTCTATATCTAAAATTTAAAAAAAAATCTGTTTGTTTAATTATTATACTACAATTACTTTTAATTATACCCGTTACTCGTAGAGTAAAAGGGTATATTGTATTCGTGCAAAAGTATGTAACAGCTAGAAGGAAGCATTTCCGACCCTATAAAGTATATATATTCTTGATCAGGGTCACTAGCCGAGTCGATATAGCCATGTCCGTCTGTCCGTCCGTATAAAAGCTAGAGGATTGGTATTTGGCATGAAGATTCTTGGAGTTCCTACGCAGCGCAAGTTTATTTCCAGAAGGTGCCACGCCCCCTCTAACGCCCACAATAGCTAATATACGATTTTAAAAATTTGAATATTTCGGAAAAGTAAAAATGCAGTATTGTTGTGCTTATCAATAACTATCGAAATGTAGAAGAAATTTTTTAAATCGGACCATTCGTTAAAAAGTTATAGCTGATCAAAGTTTATATCTCCACCTCCCTCGCACTCCCTTTAGCCGAGTGACGGGTATTAGATAGTCGGGACACCAACCCGACTATAGCGTTCTCTCTTGTTTTTAACTGTTTTCGTTCAAAAAAAATACAATTAACTTCTAAGTTCATTGCTAAGGGTGATCACTGTATATTATTATTTTGACAAGTGAAAGCGAGAGGTGGCAACGCCACAGATAACAGCTGTTTGGCAGAAACACTTCGAATATTCTTGGAAATCACGTAAGTGGCCGATTGTTTGGTTTTTCTTGAAATTACAATTATTTCCTTTTATCCAGGATGTCGGGAACAAAGGTGCTGCGCTCCCTGCTCCACGAATTGCGTCAGGCTTCTCCGAATGGCTGCATCAAGGACTCGCTAGCGGCGCGGTATGTTTTGGCGCAATACAAGAAGCACTCCACCACGGAACAGCAAGTGTGCAAGGCCCGCAATGAAGCCACCTTCCTGGGCCAGACGTACTTGACCTATTTGACCAGCCAGCGGCAGTACTTGGAGCTCTACAAGGAATTCCATGGGAGGGGTGAGAGATCCGTAAGGGATACCGCCGATTTGGTGGGCTTCAAGCTGCCCTCGGATCCCAAGTGATCATGATCTAGGTCTAGAATCCAGATCTAGTTATGTAGTTACTAGCGTAGTGCGATTAAAGCGTGGCTAATGTTGCAAGATCCGTGCTTTTAATTGCCTCCTACTGAATCATCTGCCTGAGCATGGTTATAACGCGGTAAGTAACGCTCATCAGCTGGAGGAGAAACAGGATTATTTATCACCTCAAATCGGTATTATACAATACCCTACCTGCTTAAACGTATCCAGCGATATGGGCAGGTAACCCATGGCACTCAGCTCCACGGGCTGTTGTGCCCGTATAATGATTATCAGCAGGTACTTCTTGTAAGCTATGGAGGCGTTGTGAAAGTCATGATTGTACACGGCATGGGCCACCTCGGCACTCTGCAAGGAATGCCGTACGGTTAATGGGCGCATCTAAGATGCCTTCCCTGCAATAACCCACCAAATCCAGGACTTGCTGACCGTAATAGCACACCAAGTACACCTGCATGACCGAAGTCCCGATGAAAATCACATAGGTACAGCCCTCCAATGAAACTCCCTGAAGCAAAGTGTACACCGCCACTGTACAGAGAACCGATGCGGTGGTCAGCAGGCTCAAGAGCAGGGATCCTCCAAAAATGTCATTCAGATCGTTTTGCAAACTGTTAAAGAATATTAAGAATAACTATAGCGAATAATCCAAAACTTTCTTAAAAACTTAAAAGATTGTTCGATGCCTTAGTTACTCATAAACCTTATTTTAATTATATTTCACTTACCTAACCAGGTACACTTGCTTGTCCACAATTCTCGCCAGGAATTGTCTATCCTTTTGATCATTCTCCACACTCGGCGTGTGATCCTCCAACGATTGTATAATGTTCCTGAAGTGAAGATTAATCTGCTCCTGAAAGTAAATCAGCCAGATATCCGCGCCAATGTTCGAGATGACCATTTGGGTGCTGTGCAACCACTCCAGAGCATAAATTCCCAAGTAGATCCAAACCGAATGCTTTTCGGGATCAAAAATAAAGTAGGGATAGCAATGCATGTAGGCAAATCCATGATTGGTGTAATAAGATATTATTGATGTAATAATCGGTCCGATGACAACCATTATCGAAGAGCCAATGTAAATAATAACCAAGTATATGAACGACTTTGACCAGTAGTGATCATTCACCCGGTGATACAGCCTATCCAGCGTAGTCTTCGGATACAGTTGGGCCAGTTTGGAGTTCAGGGTTTGGATGGCAACGCGTTGCATGGCGGTGGCGTACTTGGTGTCCGAGTTGATGACGTAGGTGACCAGAGTACTATATCGCATGATCAGCGGCACATTGTCAATGGTCTTGGCCTCCACCATCCGAAATATCATGAATCCCACGCAGATGCTGTGGCTGGCGAGGCAAAGGAATCGGAATACTCGGAATAGAATCCTCCGTGATCGGGTCTTCGGAGTGCCCAGCATATCGTAGCCCATCAACCAGAAAACCATTGTGGGAAACCGAGCGAAATCCTCGTATCCGTACTGCACTGGTTCCATTTTGAAGGTGTTCTGTGGCTAGTTTTGCTCAAGGAAGTGGTATTTATAGGGTCTAGGTCCTGTGAGAGTGGTTTGCGGTTTTGTAACAATAATAGAAGGGATAACGTGCCTGTGGACAATTAGGTTAGGCGTTGAAAAGCTTAAATTATTAATAATCCTGGTCTAAACTTGTATACATATATAAAACTACTAAAATTATTTGCAGTCTTGGAATTATCTTTGGCACGCCATAAATAATTTTATTTGACTTATAAAATTTTATTTATGCCTTATGATGTGTGAATTCTTGGAAATTAATTATTTCACATATACGATATGTATAAGCCTTTAAATGCATGGCAAAAAGCAGACAATAAAGAGACACATGAAATAAAATTAACATTAATTAAGATCAATTGAGGGATACGCAGAATCAAAGTTGCAATAGCCAAGGCCAATTGGGTTATTGCCTTTTATGAACATACATAAGTTTAAATACTCGTATAAGGGCTCCGAAAGTCAGATATACGTTCATATTTAAGTGACAGAACCATTTTCAAGGTAATTAAATACGAGAATTCCTTGTGGTTTCACACCTTTGCCAGCCTAACCGTACCTCATTTGAACTTTGAGGAGAAAATGGAGAAAATGACAATAATAGAATCTGAGGGTAAATGTAACACGTTTTCCAAGTCTTTATGGCTCCTCTGGTTTTAATAGTTTTATTAAGTGGGACCTAAATTTAATTTGACTTCGGTTATTAACACTCGAGCAGCCAGTTTCTGTGCCCATTCCCGCACTTGCCCATAAAAATATGTACGCATAATAATGCCGTTTGACTGGGAGAAGCAACCACTTTGGTCACTTTGCTTGCACTTAATAATTTCCATAAATGAGCTCCTCAGTTTTCTTGGGCGTGTTTACCGTTTCATTGTTGCTGCACTTGTCTGCTTTTGTTGCTGCTTTTGTTGTTGACATAAATGAAATTCTTGCACACAGCAACAAATTGGCATGGGAGTCGACGTTCGCTCTATAGGTTCTATCCGACTTCTGACTGGAATGCTAAGCAGCAAGGAGCTGTCTGGCCATCATCGTGGCTTCTGACATTGCAGCAACCTTTTAACTCAGAGGTGTTACCCTCAGGAATCAAGGAATCCTTAACAATATTTTATACCCTTGCAGAGGGTATTATGATTTCAGTCAGAAGTTTGCAACGCAGTGAAGGAGACGTTTCCGACCCTATAAAGTATATATATTCTTGATCAGCATGACTAGACGAGTCGATCTAGCCATGTCCGTCTGTCCGTCCGTCTGTCTGTTTCAAACTAGTCTCTCAGTTTTAAAGCTATCGGTCTAAAACTTTCCCAAAAGTCTTCTTTCTTTGGCAGGTAGTATATATGTAAGTCGGAACGAGCCGGATCGGACCACTATATCATATAGGTCCCATAGGAATAATCGGGAAAAAAATGTAAAAAATTATATCTTGGTTGTTTTTGAACCTATAACCTCCTACTTTTGGAAATGCCATTTTTTATCTAATTCTGCATTTTATCAAAATCGGACGACTATATCATATAGCTGCCATAGGAACGATCGGAAAATTAATGGGAATATAATTGGAAATACATTATTGCTTCGTTGGTTTTTATTGTATTCTTTTCTACTGTGGGATATGACTCTTTTTAAATGTTTTCGAATTTAGATTTTAATTTTATCAATATCGAACTACTATATCATATAGCTGCCATAGGAACGATCGGAAAATTAGTGATAAATACGAATTATCTGCAAGGGTATATAAGCTTCGGCTGGCCGAAGCTAGCTTCCTTTCTTGTCTGAAAAATTTTTTTTCAGTGAAAATCACTTTAAAATATTAATAGTTTGTACTTAGATTATAATTATACATTTAAGAAATGTTTAATTTTAGTTCTTAAATTCCGAATATTATTTAAGATATTTGTAATAATCTCAGATATAATAAAGCCTGAAGGTAGCTCAAGGGATCTCTTGCCAAATGTATTTCTTAGATACCAGATCATAACTCAGATCTGCATTGCTCAATGTACGAGTATCTTAATGGTTTTGTTTTGATTTTGTTGCTTCATTCTAACCCAGCAACCATTCATTTATTGCCCTCACACAATTGCACAATTTCCAAGTCGGTCATCCATTGTTTGTCGAGTTTTTATTTCCGAACCCATCTGGCTGAGCAAGCTATACTCGTATAGCTATATAAACCGATAGATATATGCGAGTTCAGACCCATGTTGAACTTCTCCCATCAATTTTACTACTGTCTTACACTGCATATGTAATTTATTCATTAGTTTCAATTGGCCGCCAACTGTTGCCTCCCAATTTTCCTGTGTTCTTCGAAGGCAGCTGAAACCGATGCCCCCTATACGTATGTATATATTATAGCCACCGAAGAATTGCACTTGCAAAAGCAACTCAAACATTAATGGGACATTGCGAGAGATTTATGTGAGGCAACTATGCGTCACAATAGGCGCATGTCTGCTTAAATTAGAATCAGACATTTGGGCCGCCTCTCTACTTATAGTTGTTCCAATTATTCGAGCGGGATGAGGCGAGGGACCTGCGGTATGGGCAAGCAAATAAAAAGGGAAAATATCCTGTCCAGTCATCGGGACACCGGAAGGTGCCTGGTGTCGCTATCGCCGTCTCACTAAATACTTTATGAGGCTGAGGCGCCTTTGTAAATCTTCTTTTTTCCCGTCTGGCTCCAACCAAAATAAACACAGCAAACTGGGAATCCCGGGAAACAGATCCGGTGCATAGACAACGGGCAAACACCCTAAAACCCAGAAGAAAACACAAAGATAAACAACAACAACAACAAGGACGGGGAGATGAATGGCTGGCGAAACAAAGAGCAGAGAGTTCGAAATGGGCAACAGGCTGGCCAAAGAGACGTCTGGCCAGGTTGGGTGCAAAGTATTATGGCCAAGAGGTGGCGGAGGTGGCTCACCATTTGCCCGGCAATCAAATCAATGGTCAGGGGTTTTGTCCTCCAACGCGGCAGCATTAATCGGCATAAAGTACAATATCTCATCCCCCTCAAAGTACCGATGCGATTTCAATATCTATTATTCAATGGGTGGTGGTGGTGGTGGATTATAGAGTGGATTGGCCGCACACAAAAAAAAATATTATAAATTTAATGGGATGTCTACTAGAAAAAGAAAATCTTTGCTTGTTTTGAGAATTTTAATTTGTAAATTTATGAGGCCCTGATTTTCGATAGTTTTTAAAACCTATACTTAAAATTTATAGTATTTCAGTGTTAAAAAAAATTTAACTTTTCGAGATCTCTAGAGTTGTATGAGAAATATGTTTGAGGGGTATTCTTTTGTCCTTGTTAAGGGGGGAGATACATATAGAAAAAATAAAAATTCAATTTTTTTTTATTATTTAAATTGGTAGAATAAGTCTTTAAGAATGTGTCATGAAAGTTTCACGAAGAAATTCGAGCTATTTTGGAACTTATACCAGGATGACTGCACCCACCTTCTATGTGCAGTAGACATATTTGACTACTTTAAATGCGTTTTTCTCGAAACCATGTTTTCCTCAGCTGCGGATCGAGTATCTCAAAAAGTAATGCTTCGATCATCATGCTGCTGCTACGGAAATGTTTGTAATAAAATTGCCCACTGTCTGAACCTACTTTATGTAGAAATTTGTACGTTTAAGTATTTGGAAAAATATGGAAAAAATTGACTTTTGACTTTGAAAGAGTGCCACAACCAGAGTTTTTTAAATATTCTGTGTAAGTTAGGTTCAGACAGTTTCTACATTATTTCTTAACAAAATAAACTTGGTTTCATAAAAATCGGATCTACACAGCGACCTGTGGACGATCCGCAGCTGGCCTACTTTTTTTCAATATACCCTGACAAGAAAATTTCCACGACCGCCATTTTGAAAGATAAAAAAAAAATAAAAATTGGTTAAAATTATATAAGAACAATGTAATCAACATTCCAAGTTACGAACTCCCAGCACAATCCCTTATAGGTTAAAAAAAATCATGAAAAACATGAAAAAATTGCAGTTCTATATGTATCTCCCCCCTTAAGCCTTGAAAACGTATGGGAATTCAGAGTTTAAGCATTTCCATCTATGATACATCTTTCGATGGCTTTAAAATATCTAATTAAAATTTGTTAAATTTAATGTACACACAAAAAAAAGCATGTTACCATAAAATCGATAAGGCCATGTAAACTTCAGGTCGTGCAAAACCCATATCGTTTTTACATGAAGTACTGTTTTCGACCAGGTCAAATTTACCTGGTCACATATCAAATTAAAATTGATCTTAAATAATGTGAAATCGATCTACGTTTCATATCGATTTTTGTTTGGGTGTAGGGTTAAAACCTTGAAATCGTATGGGAAATCATTATTTTAACCCTACTTTAAATTTAACAAACGAACGAGAAATTTTTGTTAATTGGCTAAACATTTTTTTTTCTGTGCATTGAAGTAAAGCTCCTCACAGTGTAGGACTTTCCAAACACTGTTTGCATTATGCGCAGAACAGACCCATCTCTGACCACAAGGACCAGGAGCAGCAGGAACAGCAGAGTTGCTGCGCTTTTCACTTTCCCATTTATTAATGAATTTATTGGCCCGCCTGCATTTGAGGCGCAAATGCATTTTCACATTTATCGTGAAACTGACAGGCAGCGAAAGGGGGAAAATTAAATGGACAATTGCAGGAGGTTCGGAGTGCGGGGGTGTTTGGTGTCCGTCGAGGACGAGTCAAGGGTAGATCTACGCATAGCATTTATCATAGCTTTTGTTTTGGTTACATTTCAGCTGCTTCCGTTTCCAAAGCGACCGAGTGGGTGGGTGGGTGTCCGTAGATCCTGGCAGCTGTCGCTCGAAGGACCCGAACCTGTGTAATTAATAGTGCGGAAATTTGGTAATTCTCCGATTACAACAGTCATTGCCGTCTGTCTGGCGCAGTGATACCAAAGAGCAAATCCAAGACTTGAACAAGGAAAAATAAAAAAAATACAATAAGTATTCTTTTTGTGGAAGGTTAAGAAATGTGTGTGTTTAGACTGCAGTTAGTTTTTCATTTTTTTTTGTATCTTAAATACTTAAAAAAAAGGTGGTTTCCCTATTGTCCTTTAAATGTAATTTTTGGATAATTGTTTTTTTTGTATAAAGCTTACTTAAGGCTAAAATCTATAGGCAAACTAATGGGCTCTGAGCAGTAGCAACTAAGGTGTTCATCTCGTAATCAAATTTTTAAATTGTTCTCTATTATTATAATCGTGTATTCAGTTTACTCCATTTACTCAAATTTGTTATTTACCATTCTGATATGATTTCATGTTATTTGTTCCTATTTGTAATCTAAATTAGCTGATCAACGTAATAAATTCTATAAGTAATACTAAAAAAAAATAAAAAAAAACAGAAATGACCAGTCATTTCATTTACTTATTTTATTTTGTTTTATTGGCACAGTTTCATCCCCATTATAAAAGTTATATATTAGGTGTACAATACTATTTGTTAGAAATAGGACAGATTTTGCCTCCAAAAAGTGGCCGAAAATAATGGGAATGGCTCAAGTTAGCCAACAAAACTAATCCCTGGTGAACCCACTATTTAACTTCGACTGCCTTATGGTGACTTTTATTTTTGAGAATGTTTGCTGGGTGTTTGGCAACCGGTTCTCCTGCCCGTTCTCTCTCTCTCGCAGTTTCTCAATTTCTCTGTTTTTCTCGCCGCACTCGCGTTGCTCATTCACCGCATCGGCCCGAGCATTTCCATTTATGCCGGCGCTCAGTTCCCGCTGAACATCCGAGGCGAACGGTTCGCTGCGTTTGGGCCTGGTCTAAATATTATTTCCCGATTCTGTTCGATCCGATACTCGGTGCCGTGCTCCGTTCGCAATTTCCGAGTTACCGAGCCATGTGAAGTGCAGGCATCTCGCGAGGCCTAAGAAATTATAATTCGTCGTCGCTGATAAAGCCTTTGACACGATAACGATCCATACTTAATTATGACTGTGCCAAGAACTGTGCTCTGATTACGCAAATTGCAAGTGAAATCCTCGGGCAAAAAAAAATCTGCGGTAAATGTGGTTCCCGTATAAAAATAATATTTATTTCGTGATCATCTCTGAAAAATGTTATTTACATTTTTAATTTGTATAACGGTGGTGTTGCTACTACTCTCCTTATAGCTGTTGTGGTTGTTGTTGTTGCTGTTCTGGTTCTGGTGGCTGGGGATGCTCCCCTAGTTGCCTGCCTAACCCGTTTATGTTTTACTCGACTTGGCCAACTGCACACACGCACATACAGACAATGCATCAAGTTGCTGTTCTGGCGCATCCATGGAATACAGAGAAAGAAAATTCAAAATCATTTAAATGTGATATTAAATAATCTAAATAGTATTCTAAAGTTATTCATCTAAAATATAGAAATACCTCATTATTAAATTCTGGCTGCCCAAGAAATACCATTCAACTGCTCCATATTCCATATTTATAATTATAATAATGTGTAGTATTTTAAAGTTATTCATCTAAAATATTAAAATACCTCATTATTAAATTCTGGCTGCCCAAGAAATACCATTCATCTGCTCCTAACATTCTTCACAAATGAAAATGATATGAGACCTGATTTGATTTCATATCGGGATGCTCTTTTTTCTTGTGTATCTTTAAGATACACGTACTTGCCGCACACACCTTCTGTCGCTGTGTTTCCTTATTGACTTCGCTCCCCCTGCCCCTCCCCCTCCTCCCTTGGGGCAATGTTTATTTTTGTTTACTCGCCCAGCAAGCGGGAAAAACAAGTTTTTTTCTTTGAAACCAAAACAACAAACCAACAAACGAACAACAACCACAGCAGCAGGAGCACGGCAACTGCGCCGCAGCTCTTGGCTCGCTTTTGCTTTGGAAAATACTTGGGGAAAAGTTCAAGTGAAGACAACTGTTGCATTCAAAATACCACAGGAAAATAAGAGAAAAATAAATAAATATACACATTTATGTGCAAGTGTCGGGTGTTGGGTGAGAGCGGAAAATGCTTTAATTAGCGGATAAAAAGTATATGCCAGTGACTCGAATTAAGTCGTTAATCAAAAGCCGGGACCAGATCGTGTGTAATTAGCAAATGTCGTGACATATGCAAGCGAAGCGGAAAAAACCGAAGAAATGTCAACGCATGTGAAAGTTTATTTTGGAAAAAATAACCAAAAAACAAAAAAGAGTGTGTGTGTGACATAAATAATTAATTTTGAGTGTGGCGATAAAGAGCAACGCCAGCGAAATCCCCACTGAAATTGGCATGCAACAAGTGTTTGCCATATGTCCGCTATGTTTTTTTCTTGTGTAACTCCGCTCTCCCCAAAACCACGATAACAACCGTTCTGATCTGAATTATTCCAATCCCCCCATAAATACAGTGAGCCGGGACCCAAATAGGGAGCATCGAGACCAAGATGGGCTTCTCATCGGCCCTGCAAAGTCGGGCCGCCCACGAGGCGCTGATCGTTCGCCAGGACGCCGAACTCCGGCTGATGGAGACCATGAAGCGGTCCATCCAGATGAAGGCCAAGTGCGACAAGGAATACGCAATCAGCCTGACAGCTGTGGCCCAGCAGGGCCTCAAAATCGATCGGGCTGACGAAATGCAAGGTAAGACACGCGATTCGAACCCAATTGCACATCCGATAAGATAGCCCATTCAATTATTTGGTCAATGATACCCCACAAGTGTCATTCTGATAAGGAACTCTTTTTTTCGGTTTCTACGTATTATGTACTTTAGAGCAAGGTACTTGATAGCAAATATAAGCCAAGATTTTTGAAAAAAATAATTTTGTTGTAATAGGTTATCAAGTAAGTGGTTTGCTTAAAAAGTTCGTTTTCTGAACTGAGCTAGTCATTTTGTGCGCTAAAGAAAGTCATTTGTTTAAAATACTCTTTAAATTCTTGCTAATAAATGTCATTCAAGTTTAGTCAAATTGTTTTTGTTTGTTTGTTTTTTTAATCTTATGCTAAAAATATTTATTTATTCATTAATAACACATTAAGCTTATAATAAAAACATTTTAAATTGCGTTTAAATAATTACAAACTTATAACGTAAAATTCTTAAAAATTCTTGTATCACCCAATAGCGACAAAATATAAATCGATCTTGGATTAGTTTTTATATCTAATATCACATTTCTTTTTCGATATTCTTTGAATTAACTAACAAAGAATTTTTTCAATCATCTTATTTAATTCCAGTTGTAACTGTATTAAAAAATGTGAGTTTTTTTTCAGATTTGATTAGTTTTCTTGTTTCAGTTTTCAGGTCTTGGATTAGTTTTTAAATCCAATACCACATTTCTTTTTCGATATTCTTTGAATTAAATAAGAAAGAATTTTTTCAACAATCTTATTTAATTTCAATTGTGACGGTATTAAAAAATTTGACTTTTTTTTAGAGCATCCTTATATTCTAGAGAAAAATGAGTGGCTCAACTCAAAATAGCTTTTACTGGCTAAGAGAACATATGTTCCAAAAAATAAAATATATAGCTAAATGGGCTGAGTGTTGTAGTGAGATGTTCGAACTTCATTGACCCTTTGGGCATTACTCACAATATTTGCGGGGTGGCCAGTGCGGTTACAGCATTCACCATCACCATCACCATATCATCCATTAGTCAGGGTAAATGTCCGGCAGTTATAAGGCAAGTGTCGATAAGCTGGTGGATGGTACGATGACAGTGTTAATAGCCTCCATACGAACTGGATGGCGTCAATGGGATGAAGTAGAAAAAATATCTTATCACAAGGGTGGAAAATAAATTGCTGTCCCTTCCTGAATTCTCGTTTGGTGTGAATTTTGGCAGAGCTAAGGAAACTGGCTATCGCGTGACTCGATCGCATTGCCAAGTGAATAATACGCGTTAGGTTCTATTTCAAACGACTTGAGATAATCGCCAGACAAGCAAATCGTTTTCAACTACCGTCCACTGGGTGGCATCGCCATCGTCATCCGGCGGCCAGGACTCGGACTCGGGGCAATTTGGCCTGGCCAAGCTCATCAAAGTGTCGACAAAGTGCAGCTGTCTTGCTCCCCTAGAACACATGAAATTGCTATAATTTGCAGTCAGTGTCAGTGTTTTATTTTCTTTTTTTTTGTTATTCTCCATGTTCGCTTGGGAAATGTTTTCGTTGCTGTTTACATGGCCAAACAAACGTATCCGCTGGATGCGAACGCACGCACACAGCCAGTGCTCAAAAGCGTAGCCGAATGATTTAGTTCGGGCCATTTGATATAGTCCGAATATATTCGTAATACGTATATCTCCAGTTTGCCTCTCACCTTGACCATGAACTTGAATCGCTCGATTTGATTGCAGTTTGAAGTCTAAACTTCAGACTCTGCTGCCTAGCGAAGCGCTTAGGTTTTGGCCAAGAAACAGAAGCGAGTATTGTGTTTCCGCCACTGCCTGTGGGGGCTTTCGATTGCACTTTTACCCAACTGTTGAGCGGATAAAACTCCAGTGAGTCATGAGCTGGGTAAATTGTGGATTAGCTGCGGTTTTACGGTTTTTAGACTGTGTCTAATAAAGATATAGTCCATCACATGACTAGGCATTCATCACAGGAATTGTAATTTCTAGTTATTTTAGTTAGTAAAGCTGGAAAAGTAGCATATTTTGTAAATAAATATTTACAGAAGCTGCTCCTAAAATATTTACGTAATTTAAAAAAAATTTATCAGGTGTAAATATTTCTGGAAACGGTAACAAAACAAAATTTAAGTACAAAATTGGATATATTTTACCCAAAATACTGAAAAATTGCTTTCTTACTTATAGAGTGTTCTTTTTATCCCCTTTGCAGGCAGCCTGATCACCAAATCCTGGCGATCCTACTTGGACGAACTGGACCAGCAGGCCAAACAGTTCAAGTTCAACGCCGAGCAGCTGGAGGTCGTCTGCGATAAGCTGAGCCATCTGTCACAGGACAAGCGAAAGGCCCGAAAAGCCTACCAGGAGGAGCACGCCAAGATCGCAGCACGCCTGAATCATGTGAGTGTCTTGGCCAACACCTTAAATACTCATATACCCATAGGATATCCAAACACCCGACGCGCCCAAATCGCAAGGCATATGAATTATCAAAAGACAGGGCACTGATAAAAATAACGTTTATAAGAGACAATATTCGAAGATAAAATTGGGATAGAATTTGAGTAGGTAGAATGTGAGTTTTCTATCTATCTATCTATTTATGGTATTAGGACGAGGTATCTGTGTATAATTTATCTATTTACTCCGAACTTTCTGACTTTCGTGTCTTTTCTTCGGGTGTATCAATTCATTTATTTATGATTGCCATTGAGGAGTCAACCACAATAATAATCATTATGAGCTCGGGGCCCCACGAACCCGAAACCGAACCCGAAGCTCCGCCCACAGCCGTCTTTTGTTGACTGCCCATTGTTCGATGTTCCTATATACAATATTAAGTATTTGTATAATCAAAATAAATATTATGGATTTCTGCGGAAAAGAATAAACGACTTGGAGCACACATTTAAGCAGCTTAAGAGTCTTGTAAACACTCGCCAAAAAAAGAAGGAGAACATCGATTCGTGTTGCCTTTGTGGGCCCAGTCGATGTACTAAATCAATAGAAGTGTTTATTTATGAGCCGTGTCGTGCGGCAACAAGTTTATTAACCCAGCGGGCAGAATATTAGAGGAGCGAAAAAATAGCAACACGAGCATGAAGAAGGGTCAACAAATTGCGAATATTCACGGGTGCTGACAGCAAATTAGCATTTTGACAGTCACAAAAGAACGCGGCGGAACTTCAGTGCCCAGATATTCTGATATTCTGAAATTCTGGAAAAAGGTGGTCTATGAAAAATGCCTGTTTTTTTACCGCACAACATGCGACATCGTGTTGCAAATGGACAGATGGCCACTGCCAACAAAATGGTTGACGATGACCCAAAAAAATAATGTTTTGTTTCGTGATTTTGGCATAGAATTCCGCTGCCTCTCGGCTACTGTTTTATATCTTCCTGCGGCCTTTGTCAAGTCTAAACAAAAGTCTCGTTTGCCATTGCACCGCTCGCTAGCTTACTGTAGTATTATTTATTTATTTGCCAAGATACCAATCTATTTTTGTGGCAAACAAGACTTTTTGCGCAGCAGTTTCGCTGGTGCAAAACAAAATTTAATGGCCGACGAGAATGCCAATCAAAATTTCAGCGAATCGTCGATGATTTCTTCACATTGTCTAATGTCTGTACTTTTATTTTGGGCAACCGAAAAACAGTAAATATATTTTTACTTAATTTTTTATAAAATAACTGAAATGCTGAAATGCCTCCCTTAACTTTTTACCAACTTTTTGAGGATTTATTAGTTCCTTCATGGTCAATAGTTTGTAATCAAACAGTAAACTTTTGGCAGCGCAAAAAGAGAGTAAAATGTACAAAAAACTGGCAGCAACACATGCTCCAAACTTGCGCCAATCTCAAGTCAATTGACAACAATTTAGCGAAATAGCAATAAAAATTACAAAGCATGCAGACGGCAGCAAAAAAGCGAGGCAAAATTCTGGGTAAAAGACCTCGAACCCAAGTGGAAGATGAGAGCCCCGATTCTCCTGCTTCTCTCCGGGTTCCAGGTCTCCATCGTCTTTAGTTTCTTTCTTCTCTTTACTGGACTTTGACTTTGTAATATTTGCGCAATGGATTGAACAGAACAGAACGGCAGCAAAAACCTGAGTTATAGTCGAAAGAGCGGGATACAAGAACTTATCGAGGAATTGTTGCTTGTTGTTGATTTAATAAGTGTCTAGAAATGGGTCGACAGTCGACCAGTCGACCAGTCGGTTGGTCTCTGCATCGATGGCGGAATCGGTTCTATATGGTATGGTGCCTCGGTGCTGATGGATGGAATTGCAGTGTGGTGTTGATGGATTGGCATTAGATTATTATTATTGGGAGCAGGCAAACAATCCAGTCGTTTAAGATTGAAGAAAATTGATTAAGACGATGACGTTAAGATGTCGAGCTTATAGACTAGGAAATTATCTTAAAACATTCCTTCAATTAACTAATTAATTAGCGATAGATAATGAATATTGGATTGG